>JACDJE010000197.1:1221256-1294663 GCA_016647715.1 Pavo muticus | reverse complement strand
TTTTTTTTCTCCTGTTAAATTCAACACTGTAAAACAGGGTTGGGCACGATTTGTGCTCTTAAACCTGGCCTTGAATGGACTGTGTGTGTTAAGCCAGTCCCTTGTATGTATGGAATTATGGTTTCTGTGGAGCTTCTTTAAGGCACAGAACAAAGGGATTCAATATTTCCACATTCAAAATAATGAGCTTGCACCTAAATTCTTTTTTGAGTATGAAAATATTCTAACATATGTGGAGAGTTAGATAGTTAGATGAAGTTACCTTGTGAGGTTAATGTGAAACTTAATTGGAACACAAGAAACAAACAAGGTATTTCCATACCCTGGGTAGCAAGAGCAATGGGATCCTGGGCTCCATCAGCAGAGGGGTGGCCAGCAGGGACAGGGAGGTGATTGTCCCTCTCTACTCTGCCCTTGTGATTCCCCATCTGGAGTACTGTGTCCAGGTCTGGAGCCTCCAGTACAAGAAAGACAGAGAGCTGTTGGAGAGGGTCCAGAGGAGGCCACAGAGATGATCAGGAGGCTGGAGCACCTCCCTTATGAAGACAGGCTGAGGGAGCTGGGCTTGTTCAGCCTGGAGAAAAGAAGGCTGCGGGGTGACCTCATTGCAGCCTTTCAGTACCTAAAGGGAGCCTACAAACAGGAGGGAGTCAACTCTTGGAAAGTGTAGATAACAGCAGGACAAGGGGAAATGGTTTGAAGTTGAGCGAGGGAAGATTGAGGTTGGATGTCAGGGGGAAGTTCTTTACTCAGAGAGTGGTGAGGTGCTGGAACAGCTGTCCAGAGAGGCTGTGGATGCCCCGTCCATCCCTGGAGGTGTTGAAGGCCAGGTTGGATGGGGCCCTGGGCAGCCTGGTCTGGTATTAAATGTGGAGGTTGGTGGCCCTGCCTGGCAGGGGGGTTGGAGCTTCATGATCCTCGAGGTCCCTTCCAACCCAGGCCATTCTGTGATTCTGTGTTCCTGAGGATTCATGGCTTTCCACTAAATGCTCATCTGCAGCAGAAATCTCCAGTCCTGTGCACCTTGGAGAAGACCAAGATAACTGTTGTTTGTGATTTTTAAAACGTCATAGAATGGTCAGGAAGAATCAGTATGTGTCTGGATCCCATCAATAGCATCGGTCTGTGTGCTGTTTAGAAAAGCATTCCAAAAGAAAGTTGCCAGGTCAGGAAAACGAGCAGTATAGTATTCTAATAGATGAGTCACGAGTCCAGTAGGATTGTGGCAGAACAGGACATTGCTAACGTATAATAGCCTTTGCTCTGGTGAATATTAGCAGCTTTTCATAGGCTCTGTGTGATGCTCGTTACAATTTGCAGACCTCCATTTCAGAAGGCAGTTTTTGTGGTTTTTTTAAGCCAAGGACTTGATCTTTCTTCCCCTGCTATTACCAGAGAACTCCATAAGCAAACACTGAATCTTATATCACCTTTTTGGACAGTGGCTTAGTGTCAGAAGAGTGTGATAGTTTGCTTAACTTCACACACGGTTGGGGCCGGAGCTGGAGATTGAATTTCATGTCTCTGAGTAGTGCTATTTCCCTTGGAAAAAGTGAGCTTTAGAGTGGGGACAGAAACAAACAGTTTTAGAGCTCTTGTGTAATAAAAAGTGTTTCCTCTAGTACTATATAAGCGGGTGTGTTAGATGGTTTATCTGCATGTTTCATCATGCATGGATCCTTATCAGTGCGTGTAGGTGACTGAGAGGTTGTAGTAACTCCCAGTTCTACAACTCAGAGTAGAATAAACTCCCAGTCACACGAGTCTGTGGCAGTAGCAGATGCTGATCCTGGCTTTCACAAGTGTGTGTTCAGCATCCCCTCCTTTGTCTTCCTACAGTAACAGCCCTCTCACATCTTGCTCTTTATGGGTTTGTTCAGAGAACTGCTGATTACATATGACTAGGAAGACCTATTGCTTTTAAATATTAAGTTTTATTTTGGTTTGTAGGCTAGAGTAAGAATGGTCCTTGCCTACCTGTTTGCTCAGCTGACACTTTGGACTCGTGGGATGCCAGGGGGGCTTCTGGTGCTGGGATCAGCCAATGTGGATGAAAGGTTGGTAAAAGCTATGAGTCTAGAACCAAGTGAACCAGGAACAAATCAGTGCAGGTACAGAAGAGTATGTACATAAGAGTTTTTTTATTAAGAAAAATAGATACTGATAGCAGTGAAATTGGTTATTTAACTATTACCATTAGAATGGCAAAACTGTGTCTTTTTCAGAAGCTTAAGATCAAAGTATTCTTGTAGTTTTCCAATAAGCTGCTGATATTTCTGTACCGAGTTTCAGTAGAGCTTACACGTGCAGTTCCCAGGTTAGCTTTCCAGCCCTTTATTTGTTGTATTTTCAATTACAGTATTAGAAATTATATTGTGAACTTTGAGTTAAAAGACAGATGTTAAAAATCTGGAGTGCTGCATTTAGAGCTGGCTTTTGGGAGATGAAGACTGTGGCACGGATAATCCCAAAAGGCTGGAGGGTAGTGTGTATTGATTCTGTGGGAAGTTGGGATTTTCTGTTTTTAATTGGCCAGGACAGTATCTTCATTGGTTTTGCACTAGATCTATTGCTTTAGCCCAGGCAGTTTCATAGTGTTTCCCAGCTGTTCAAAACATCTTCTTCCTGGCAGTACCTTGGCTGTATTTCAGCCAAGTGCCTCTCTGTTCCATGTGCTAACAGTGTGCAGTCTGTTCTTGGTTTTATACCACATATATGATCTATCTAATGTAAACTATTACTGTGCTGATATCACATCCCTGTTACATAAAACTTCTGCTCAGTCTTCGAGGTTACTTGACAAAGTATGATTGTTCAAGTGCTGATATCAATCCCATTGGTGGAATCAGTAAGACTGATCTGAAGAACTTCATACAGTATTGCATCGAAAACTTCCAGCTCACAGCCCTCAGAAGGTGAGTAGTGAAGCAGTGATGCTGGGTGGCTGAATTTGCATGCTGCATTTTGTGGGTTTGGTTGTGTTTGTTTCTTTTTTACTAAGACAGCTGAGTTGCAGTAACATTGCAAATGCTGTGAAGGAAGCCTTCTGCCCATCCCTTTGTTTTCAAATGTTTGTGTGCAATTATACAAGACTGATCTAAATGGCTGAAGGCTGCAAATGCCAGCAGCCTTAGGAGTGGCTGTGTGCAAGAACTTGTGTTAATTCCATTGAGGAAACATTTTGTACAGGTTGAATTAATTGATTCATGTTTTTGATACAAACATAGCTTCTTTTAAACCTGGGACAGCTTGCTAGGAACTCCTTTTGCAGGTGATGCCCTCTGAAAGTTTTGAGTAAAGCATTTGATTTTTAATAAACCAGACAGTTTGTACTAATGAGACTGGATAGATCACATTTTCTTCCTCTTACAGTATCATGGCAGCTCCTCCTACTGCAGAGCTAGAGCCCCTGGTGGATGGACAAGTGTCTCAAACTGATGAGGTAATAGGCAGAGACTTAGAAATGCTCTGCTAAGCTTTATCCCCACACTTGCTTTTTGTCCAATTGCTGTTTGCTTTTGTATGTATCTGTGCTTATCACTAAGTGTGCAGTCATTGTCTTGAAGCCACTGACAAGGCTTGGTGTCTTGCACCAGCGTTACCTACGTTGCCAACAGTCTCTCAAACAGCAAATCAAATGTTTGTTGTTGTGATTGTTCTGTTTGTTTTGTTTGGTATGATTTTTTATTTGGGGCACTTAAAAGGATGGCCGTTCTGAAATGTCTCCAAAATGCAGTTTCAGAGTTACTTGACTTCAGAAGTGCCCGTTAGTGCCCTTCTGTTGCTGGAGTTGGTTGGTGTTTAACCCCTGGCCTCTTCCTCCCCATCCCCTCTTTTTTGCTGTCTGCTTCCATAAGAGTGGACTGATAAGCCTGAAGCTCCTTACCATGGCTGTAGGTTATTCACCTGCAGGATATTATACAACTTTTTTTTATAAAGGATTGCTTAATTAAAATTTCATTTTCTTCATTAGGAATTACCGTACTGACATTTACTACATCTAAGCTCCCAGATGGGAAAATGAACAAATCTTCCTCTGGAAAGGAATGCTTTCACTAGCCAAATAAAATGTATTCCTTTAAGGTTCCGAAATCTCATGTTTCAGAGATCCCAATTCTTTTCTTCCACTTGTAATACTAATCTTCTCTTTGTCTCTTTGAGCACTGAGGATTTCATTTTGGTCTATCTTTGATTAAACTGGGTTATTGTAATTGCTCAGAAAACTACTAATTGTAACTTAGTTTTTCTTCTGTGACTTTCTGTGTGTGATTTCAGGCAGATATGGGGATGACATATGCAGAGCTCTCGATCTATGGTAAATTAAGGAAGATTGCAAAGGCTGGACCATACAGCATGTTCTGTAAGCTGATTAATTTGTGGAAGGGAATTTGTACTCCAAGAGAGGTAATGCACAGAATTAAATCATGTAATGGCTTTGCCAAAATAAACTGTTTAAAGAATGGTCAGATGAAGTTCCTTTCACTTGAAAGAGATGGTTTAATTATTCTCCCCTATTTAGAGATATTCTACAGCTGTAAATGAATATGCTGGGAAAGCTTGTATTGCTCTCTTAAACTAACGTGGTTTGTTATATATGTTAGAAATGGTTAGAACAGTAATTGGGGAACTGAAAACAATTGCTACAGAACTGCTAGAGAAAATTATTCCTGAAATGTTTATGGCTAACTGCTCTTGAAGCTTTTGGATTCTGTATTCTGGAAGTCTTTCCTTTTTTGGCATAAAGGAGAACGCTCAGGTGGTCACCTGAATCTCAGAGGGTAGTGCTTACTGTTAGATCTCCTGCAGGGCACTTCTCTGTTGGTAAATGTTAGGCACAGAGACCAAGGCGGTCTGAAAATAGTCTGAAATGCCTCTACCTGAAGGAATCATCCACAGTGATTTGTAGTGTTAGGTAACTTATGTATGTGTTATGGTGGAAAGTGGGTGTGTAGAAGCTAGAACGCAGTCTCTGAGATGCTGTTCTCATCAAAAACTGTAAATTTTAAGGAACTCTGGCTGACTGAAAGCTATATTCTTTGTACATCAGGTGGCGTCAAAGGTTAAGCATTTCTTCAGGATGTATTCGGTGAATAGGCATAAAATGACCACCCTCACTCCTTCCTACCATGCTGAAAACTACAGCCCAGATGACAACCGATTTGACCTGAGGCCTTTCCTTTATAACACCACCTGGTCCTGGCAGTTTAGGTGTATAGACAACCAGGTAAACATTCTCTGCTTCTTAGATGGTTTTTATTTAAAGCTCTCTCAATGGGGTAAGCTCAATTCCTGTGAATCTCCCCTTCCAGTGTTTTTTGCACTTCAGCTGCTTTTAAGAACATATTTATACACATAACAAAATGCTAATTAACTTGTCTGTGAAATGCAAGGCATGCTGTAATAGTGTTTCCTCATCCTGGAATGTAGAATAAAAGCCACTGTGTGCAGCATGTTTGTTTTGTAGGCCTGCGTGTTTTTTTTAACAGTTTTGAACTCTTTCTCACTGAAGATCAGGAGGGAGTTGTGTAAAATATTTTTATAAGGTCTGGACCAAAATGCAATTGAATGCTTACAAGAAATGTGATTAAGATCTTGTAATGATCTAGGATATCATTAGTCTTTAAGTCAATTTTGTATGTAGTAATATTTTTGCATGCAAGAGTATTAGCCATTGCAATTAGTTGCTGAAAATGATGAGTCAAGCTTGGGGAATAATCTGCTATTTGGGCAGCAGTAACTTGAAGTGATAACTGTTTGTGATGGAAAGCCTTCTGCAAGGCTGGAAAATAACGACTCGCAGTAGTGATTCAAGTCTGCCCTAATCAAGAAAGGGAATGTTGTCAGAGTTTCTACTTATTGTACATATTCAGCTCATCACTCTGATAATGTCTTACTGGTAATTGAGGTCCTGGAACTTAACCTGCACTTAAGGGTTTGTTTTTTTTTTGTATAGTAACAGGACTGTGAAAATATAGCATAAACTCTGAATGATATTGTGCTGCCAAAAAACACCTTCACTTTGGCAACCAGTGCTGGGTTTTCTTGTAGGAGAATGATGCTACCTCATGCCCATTTGTGATGGAAAACTGGTTTGATTGTTAACAGAAGGGAAATCTGTTGGATTTGTGGAAAACAGTTTTCCTTTTGTAATGTTTTACACATATGTATATCAAGTTGATTCAGTTATCCACCCTTTTGAAGTGCAAAATTCCTTCTATATATGTTGTAGAAGGAACAGTAGTAAGACAAGGAGGCAGGATGTGCCTTCAGGGAATTATCAGACTTGCCCTTGGAGTCCTAATGCTATTAAGCTCTACGTAGTTGAGCGTTACACCTGGGTGAGGGAGTCTTGAGCAGTTCAGAATAATAACCCTTGGAGCTGCAGGGGCACTGTCTGCAGCTTCTGGTTTTGAATTGTGGCTGGCATAAGGATGTATGACCAGAGCAAGTAATTTAACAGCTTCTAGTAGCCAGAATATTATAATAGCTGGTGCCATTTGACTGAACAGTAACTTAGCTCAGAAGAAAGCTGGCATGACCATCTCCAAGGATTAGCTATCTGCAATCTGTTTCCTGCTTTTTCCAGTGCTTACTGGTCATACCACAATAGTAGGCACATTTGGTGAAACAAAAATGTCTGCCAAGCTGAGTATCTGTGTAACCATTTCATGACCAATAACAGAGGGGAGAAGATATGAATCATCTATTTACAGTATGATTTTCCTGCCTTTATACTGTGGGAACATAAAACTGGATTTTCCAGAGCCAAGGATACCATCCTGACCCATCATGTTGTTGCTTTTGGGCTACCTTCCCCGAGTTTGTGCAATCTTTTCTGAAGCTATTTATATTGTTAATCATAACAGTAAATGAACTAATTGTAAAGTAACTCCATTTCTTAAGAAGGTCAGTCTTATTAAGATGTGTGTGTGAGAAGCATTTCCCTATGTTCATTTTTTTTCTTGTTTGTGTTATGGGCAAGGTTCTAGCTTATGGCCTAATCTGATCTGACATTTGTCACTGAAAAGGGTGGTCTTACATTCCTTTCTGTTTCTCCTGAGATGTCTTTGGTGCTTACTCCTTGGTCAGCCAAATTAAGTCACCAAGCTGCCGCAAAAGTAGGAACAGATGGGAGCATGCAGCTGGAGGCAGTTGAGAAGATAGGCAGGATGAAAGTTTGACTTTATACTGCAACTAGCAGAGCCTGTTCACCTCTGTTAGTGTGCATCTCACTGTTGGTATCTGATAAATCTGGGCTGATTGGAGATGAAAGTCTGAAAATACCAGAGATGTTAAATGTACCTCAGTTTTACTACTGAATCTGTTTTTATCTTGCAGGTGTCCCATCTAGAAAAAAAGGAAGGAATATCTATAGCTGAAGATATGGACTGATTGGCTTTCTCATTTAATACTGGCAATTAATTTGTCAAACAGCGTTCATAACTGGAGTGTACTGTGATGATGAGGAGAGATGACCCAAACAATTGTTGAAATGATCATTGTGAATAGTATTTACAGTCAAGCTCTTTTTTACTCCTCTTTGTTTGTCTCTGGTTTGTTCCCAATACACTTAAGCCCTAGTCTAGCTAAAGAATCATTCATTAAGGATTTTCATCAGCTACTTCAATTAATTGCCTTTAATTGAACATATTTGGATAAGCTCATCAAACATAAAAGCAGGGGGAGTCTTGTGAAAGCGTATATGCATACGAATACTGATTGGTTCTTGTTGTTTGGGAATTATTTTTGAGTAATATTCAACTGAAAGAATAGAACCGAAAACAGGTCTGGCATGTGCTGTTGAGGGGAGGGGAAAATCATTTTCCTTGGCAATAAACTTGTAATTTTGTAATGGTAGTTTACTCTGTTCTTATTTTACGTGGCTTTTGTCTATCTAGCATTAGTCCAGCATTTCTTCCTGAAGCTGTCAAAGAAAGAAAGAAATACTTCATTTCTTTCAAATGAATGCAGCTGGTTGCCGTGGTGACGAGCGCCTTCCGCCGGAAGTGACGTCGGGGGGTGGGATAAGCTGTCAGCTGGACCGGAAGTCCCGGCGTGATGGCGGAGCTGGAAGCGGCGGGGACCGAGTCCGAGACTGGAGGCAGCTCCGAGTCTGGGAACGCAACAGGGAGCGGGAGCGGGTGGCGGCGGCCCCACGGTCCGCTCCAGCGGTATTATGGACCGTCTGCGGCCGAAGCGGCAGAGGCAGCCCCGGACCCGGCTGACATCAACGGGCCCCACTTCNTCTTTACTCAGAGAGTGGTGAGGTGCTGGAACAGCTGCCCAGAGAGGCTGTGGATGCCCCGTCCATCCCTGGAGGTGTTGAAGGGCAGGTTGGATGGGGCCCTGGGCAGCCTGGTCTGGTATGAAATGTGGAGGTTGGTGGCCCTGCCTGGCAGGGGCATTGGAGCTTCATGATCCTTGAATCCCTTCCAACCCTGGCCACAGTGATACCTACTACTGTTTCATGTTTTTTCCTTTGTCCTCAGATGCAGAGGTGCTGGCTGATGCGCGCAGGATTGTGCATGATGAGACCTACATCCCTGAGGATCCTAGGGAATTTTGCAAGCGTGTCTTTACCACTTGCTACATGGCCAGTGAGAACTCCTCCCAGGACACTCGCAACAGGGCTAAACTCCTGGCTGAGCAAATAGGCAGGTAGAGATTGGAAACTGATAGAAAAAACTCATGTTGTGGCAAAAAAAAACCCAACAACCTAAAATAGGGGAAAAAAGGAGAGCAATGTGTATGTGTGTTAAGTATGAGCATTTCAGATATTAAGTGTGTGAATGTGAGGCATGCTGGGAAGCATTAAAAATTGGAAACAGACTCAGGAAAATATTAGCCTTTCCTAAGACTTTTCCTTCCAGATCTGAGTTGGGAGCAGCCTTAAAACACCATTTTATGTTTTCTTATATAACTCTGATGCTTTTTGTGTAGTCAGGCCTTACTAGCTGAGTCACTTCTGCTTGAATTCTTCTCAGCTATCACATCAACCTGAACATAGATGCGGCTGTGAAAGCTATTGTGGGAATTTTCAGCATGGTGACAGGTCGAACTCCCTGTTTTTCTGTCTACGGAGGGAGCAGCAGAGAAAATCTGGCACTGCAGAATGTGCAGGTGTGTTTCACTTAGGCTGAATCAGGTCAGAGCCTTTGTTTGAAGTACTGCAAAATGGTAGCAGTAGTGCTGGGGCCCTTCCTTTGAATTGCTGTGAAGACCTAAACTCATTGGAGCACCTCCCTTATGAAGACAGGCTGAGGGAGCTGGGCTTGTTCAGCCTGGAGAAAAGAAGGCTGTGGGGTGACCTCATTGCAGCCTTTCAGTACCTAAAGGGAGCCTATAAACAGGAGGGGAGTGAACTCTTGGAAAGGGTAGATAACAGCAGGACAAGGGGAAATGGTTTGAAGTTGAGGGAGGGAAGATTGAGGTTGNCCCCCCCCGAGGTGTTCGTGTAGGCCTCCTTACGGGCACCCTTGTGTGGACCCCATAGACATTCCTGTAGGGAACTCCTTGCGTGCAGTTCCAGGGATGTTGGGTCCGTGTTCAGGGCCCTGTTGGGGCCACAGAAGGGCTCTGTGATATCCCCTGTGGAAACCTTTGGAAAAGATCCTGTTATTCGCTTATACAGATTCTTATGGAAATTTCTCCAATAGGTCACCATTGGGTCCCTGAAAGATCCTCAGACCACTCAAAGGACCTCATAGGGTTCCCATAAAGGGGTTATTTGGGCACCCTTCCTCCAGAGACATTGCTTAGGATCTTATAGGTCCCTTTACAAGTGTGGTATTGTGGCTAATGGGGACTTCTTGATTTCCAGCAGGACCCTGACCTTCCATTGGAACCTCATTTGTAAATGCCATTGGGAGAGGTGGAGTCCAAGGCACATTTCGGGGCTTGAGTTGCAGTTAGAGTTCCCCAGGCAGTACTTAGGGCTAGGGAGGAACAGCTGGAGGGCCCTAGGAGGCAAGTAGAGGTGGAAAGGAGCACTTGAGGATCCCAGAAGCACGTGTAGGGGCTTGGTTGAGGGGATTGAGGATTCTAGGAAGGCTGTGGGAGGTTCTGGGTGGGCCAACAGGGTGCAGCGAGGCCAGGGGAAAGTTGTACTACTATTGCTGTTCCTCCAGGTGCGCAGCGAGTGTCGCCTGGGGGAGTTGTTGTCCCGTGAAGCTACGCTGGGGCGGGAGATCCGCGCTCTTGACAGTGACATGCAAACGCTGCTCTACGAGAACTACAACAAGTTCATTTCTGCCACAGGTGAGTACCTGGTAGGGACCCAGGCATCTTGAGGGGACCAGAGGGCTCCTAGGAGTATGAGATACCTGTTTGTCTTGTTTCTTCTTTCCAGACACTATCCGAAAGATGAAGGTTGACTTCCGGCGCATGGAGGCAGAGATGGATGATTTGGCCTCCAACATGGCAGCCATCAGCTCCTCCAGCGCCCGTGTCAGTGCTGCGCTGCAGGACCGGCACCGCCGCGGTGCTCAGCTGGCTGGTATGGGGAGGGAGAGGCCCCAAAAGGGCAGATCTGGGGTGTGGAGGGGCAGATCTTGAAGGTGGGGAACTCTGGGAGGGCAGATCTTGGGGTTCTGTGGTGCTAGATGAAGATCTTAAGGTTAGAGGAAAGTAGGAGTCAGATCTAGGGGGTTGGAGGGACAGATATGGAGGTTTGGAGGATCAGATCTGGGAAGCTGGGATCAGGTCTGGATGTTAAGGGGAAAGATTTTGAGCTTTGGAGGCGCCTTGGGGTTAGATCTTGGGCTTGAGGTGTGGAGCTGAGGAAATGAATCATGGAGTTGAGGGAACTTTAGGGGTAGACTGAGGAGGGCTGGGATGGTCAGATGGAGCCAGTTTGGGGGGTGATAACAGATCTGGTCTTTAGAGATACAAAAAACAGGGTGTTGGGGAACCCTAAAGTGCACGTTTAGTTGGGTGGGAGGCAGATAATGGCGAGTGGGGAAGATCTGGGAATTAGGGATGCTATAAGGGTAGATGTGGGGTTATTAGGCAGGTGGTTTGGGGGAGGGTGTTGCATACTGAAAGGCAGATCACGCTCCTGGTCCAACCCTGTCATTAGCCCCTCCGATGCTCACCCCACCACAATGGCTGGCCCCAGCCCTAACTGCACTCCTAACACCCCCCAGGGGTGCAGGCGCTGCTGCGGAAGCTGCAATCCCTTGTGGAGGTGCCAGGGCGGCTGCGACGGTGGGCAGCACCAGGAGCTGATCCTGCACGGGCCCTGCACTGCTACGCCCGTGCCCGTGCTGTGCTGCGCCACTACCGCCACCTGCCCTCCTTCCGGGCCATCGAGGATGAGAGCCACTCCATCATGGCTGAGCTGGCCCAGCGCCTCCGTGCACGCCTCCGGTATGTTCGCTGTGGAGCCAGTCAACTGACAGCAGCTCTAGGAAATGTTGTGGGTGTTGGTTTTTTTTGGTTGTTTTTGGTGTGTTCACTCCGGAACCTACTGATGACAGTTCTGGGAAATAGACGTTCTTGAGGTGTATTCATTCTGGAGGTTAAGAATCCCAGGAACCATCCATGTTGCAGAATATTCATAGAATACAGGGCTAATTCTGAAGAGTACTGAGAGCTTTTACAGAATTATACCATATAGATGTTATTTCTCATGTGTTTGTGGAATAGGGCTAACTCAGGAAACCCCCTAACAGTTATAGCATTTCTTTTTTACTGCTATTTTAGTTATTGTGACTACTGGAATAATGATTTTAATTACTATTACCACTGTTAGCTCTGGAATATACTGATGATATTAAAGTACTTTTTTCTCCTTTGTTATTCAATAATTATTGTTAACTCTGAGGCCTCCTGATGACCTCGATTGCTTTTCCTTCTTTTTTGCTGTGCCACCATTAACCCTGGAACCTCCTACCCTCCCAGCTAACCCCTTCATCCCTTCCCTCCCTCCAGGGATGACACCTTGGACCCGAAGGAACTCACTGAGTGTGTGGAGATGCTGCTGCAGCTGGAGGAACCGCCCGAGGAGCTGTGCGAGGAGTTCCTGAGCCAGGCTGGTGCCCGCCTTGAGACCGAGCTGGCGGCGCTGGAGGCTGAGCTGCCCCCATCTGACCCCTCTGGCACCGCTTCCACGCCACCTCCCGCCTCCGACATCCTCGACTTTGTTGACCGTGGCAGCTCAGCCTTCGTGAGCAACCTGTGCCTCCTTGCAGCCTCATACCGCAGCCTCTTTGAGGGGCGCCCTGGGGCCGGGGATGGCCGCCTGGAGGCCTTTGCCTCCACCCTCACCACCCGCTACTTCGAGCTGCTGGAGCGACGCCTGGCCCTGGAGCGGGGTCTGGGCGACACGTCGCTGTTGGTGCGGGCGCTCGACCGTTTCCACCGCCGCCTCCGTGCTCTCCTTGAGCTGCTGCCCGCAGCTGGGGCCGAAGCAGGTGCTGCGCTGGTGGCCCGAGCGGCACGTGAACGGGTGGCCCGCTACCTGCGGGCACTGCAGACCTTCTTTCTGGGGTGCCTGGGTGATGTGCGCCAGGCGCTGGCTGCACCCCGGCCTCCTGGCAAGGATGGCCCCGGACTGCCTGACCTCTTGGCCACGCTCTCCTCCTCCGTTCTTGGTCAGCTCAAGGCTGTCCTGGCCTATGTGCAGCTCTTCACTGCCAGGGATGTTGCCTTTGCCAGCCTGCCCTACTTCAAGGTGAGCTTGGGGGCAGTGAGTCACTGGGATGATTTGGGGGTGGTTTGAGGATTGCATGGGGCGGGTTGTGCATTGCAGAGGGCAGATTTGACTTCACTGGAGCTCTTTAAAGGTCATTGGGGCAGACTGGAGCTTGCACAGAATGGACTTGGGGTTGCAAAGCTCATACTGGGGGACAATGGGGAAGTGTGTGAGGGGGCTGTTAGGACTATGGAAGAGACATTGAGCTCCAAGGGCATTTTTGGGGATGCAGGGGAGCTTTTTGATGGTCCCGGGGTGGTATTTTTGGGGCAAAACCCTCCTGTTTTGGTCACGGTCATGTCTGCACGGTGACATGTTTGTGATATTAGTGCCCAGAGGCAATTCTGTGGGGTGCAGAGGAAGCTTTTAATGGTGCAGTAACAGCTTTTTGGAGCGTGGATGTATTTTTGGGGCCTAACCCTCTCATTTTTGGTTACAGGGGGAGTTCTGTGTTGAGGCGGTGCGTGAAGGGCTGGTGGTGGCCTTCGTGCGCTGGCTCTGCCGTACTGCTCGGGGCTTTGCTGACAGCCCAGCTGAGCGAGGCGCCCCTGCAGCACCCCCAGCACTGCTGCTGCTCCTTGCCCGTCTCTGCCTTGACTACGAAGCCACCACGATCAGCTACATCCTCACCCTTACTGATGAGCAGTTCCCTCCTGAGGTAAGCCCCCCAGCTGCCCTCGTTGGCCCCAGAATGGCTAAGAGGGGACCCTGACTGTTCCCAGATGTGACAACGTGGCCCTCAGCTCCTAGGTGTCCCAGTGTCTGTCCATGATGTGGTAGTGTTGAAGAGGCATAGAGACCTTCCTTCTCATTGTCTGTGATCTGGGGACCCCAAAATGTCCTCAAGGGGATCCTCCCTGTGTCCCACTGTGTCTCCGTCTCCATCCAGAATGTGGCCCCTCCTCCGCACATGGATGCGGAAGTGTCCCGCAGGTGTCCCAAAGGGCAGCACAGAATGTTCCCAGGAGGCAGTGGGGAAATGCATAACCCCGAGTCCCTGCAAACACTACAAGGACGTGAAGACAGCATTGACACAACAGCATGTTCAGCAGCCTGGAGAGCATCCTTTGTACCTCCAGGACTCAGGGCCAGCGGTGACGCCAGGGCCGGCGCTGTGTGCTGAGGCACGGGGAGCGGCGCAGCGGCTGCTCGACCACTACGTACAGGTCCAGGGTGCTGCGGTGGCACAGATGCTGCGGAAGAGCGTGGAGACACGAGACTGGTTGGGCACCGTGGAGCCCCGCAATGTCCGTGCTGTCATGAAGCGTGTGGTTGAGGACATCACTGCCATCGACGTCCAGGTCAGGGCAATGCTGAGTCCCTGGGGAGTCCCACGGTGTCCCTGAATCTGGTGTCCTCAGAACGTCCCAAATGTTCCTGGGAGGGTTTTCGAGTTCCAGAGGGTCCCTGCTGGGGGGAGGCTGACATCCCTGAAAGTCTAGAGAGGATCTCTGTGGTCCCAATAAGATCCTTAATGATTTTAAGGGGATCCAGAGGGGTTTGGAAGGATCCCAGAGGGACTAGGAGGTTTCAGAGCGTTTTGAGGGATCTTGGTTGGTTTTGGGAACCTCAAGATATTTGGGGTGGATTTGGAAGGTACTGACACTGAGTGATGCGATGCTGCAGGTGGGGCAGCTGTTTGAGGAGGGAGTGCGGCGGGCGCAGAGCAGCGACTCGAGCCGACGTGCCTTCTCCGTGTACAGCAGCTCACGGGCACCGGGACGCTATGCCCCCAGCTACACGCCCAGGTCAGCCCTGTGCCACAGGCCACCTCTGGGTCACTCCCCAGTTACCCCAGGTCACCCCTTTGTCCCCACATCCATGACCATACCCATGTCTTCCCAACTGTGTTAATATCTCCAAATATTCCAACTTTCCCCTACTGTCCCCACGTCCCTATGATCATCTTCACATCCCAAACTGTCTTGATATCCACCCACCTCCTTTGGCTGTCCCTGCATCCCCAAACAGTTCAAATATCCCTTGTTTATTCCCATTTTCCCCAGCTGTTTCTATCTTCCCTTCTGTTCCCATGTCCCCATGCAGTCCTAGTATCCCCTGATGATCCCCATGTCTATGTCCTGTGGCTGCCTCCATGTTCCCTGACTGTCCCCACATCCGCTGCCCATCCCATGTTCTGCTGGCTGTTTTTGTGTACCCAAACTGTCCTCGTAGCCCATCTGTCTTGGTATCCCCTGACAACCTTTGTGTTCTGTCTCCTTCCCTTGTTCCCTGACAATCCCTGCGTTCCCTGATCTTCCCCACATGTCTTTCCCTCTGGCTGTCTCTGCATCCCTGATCGTGCTGTTGTCACCATCCTCAGTGCCCCCATGGACACCCACCTGCTCAGCAACATCCAGAAGCTCTTCTCCGAACGCATTGACATCTTCAGCCCTGTTGAGTTCAACAAGGTGAGGCATGGGAACGTGCCAGTGTCCCGAAGGGCACCCCTTGTCCCCACATCCTAAAGGCCCAAAGCTGTCTGCCTTCCTACCTGTCACATGCCCCTGGTGTCCCCATGTCTTAAGTTCTGGGGTTCCCCAGACCAGGACAAGCATGTCTGGACTTGAGGGAGGTCCCTGAGATGTGGACCAGGATGAGGGAGTCCCCACACCCCTGTTGGTGAGACTGGTCCACCCTCAACAGCCCAACTGAGGGCATCCCTGACCTCCCGTGTGACACGTCCCATGTGTCAGAACTCATGGCACCCCTGGGTGCTGATGACCAGGATGAGGGTTGTCCCTTAATTCTTCCCATCCCCACATGGCTGTGGCGCAAGGCCTCCTTGTGTTGGGCATCCCCTGATGCCACTTGTCCCCACGTCCCAGGTGTCAGTGCTGACAGGGATCATCAAGATCAGCCTGAAGACGCTGCTGGAGTGCGTGTGGCTGCGGACGCTGGGGCGCTTTGGGCTGCAGCAGGTGCAGGTGGACGGCCACTACCTGCAGCTCTACCTCTGGCGCTTCGCTGCTGACGAGCGTGTGGTGCAGGGGCTGCTGGATGAGGTGGCTGCCAGCGCTGCCCACCGCTGCCTTGACCCTGTCCCTATGGAGCACAGCGTGGTCGAGCTCATCTGTGAGCGTGGGTAGGACCTGAGGGCAACCAGGGGACACCCGGGGACATGGGTTGATGCACAGGTGAGGGGGCACAGGAGCCACCTACATGACTGTGGGGCACAGTGGAGCTGGGGGCATTTCTGGGAAGGGAATGTGTCTTGGATCCTGCCACAAGGACAGGCTTTTACCTCATGTGTATTTAGGGACACCCCATGCGTTCCCACACGTGCAATGACATACGGACATACCACGCCCTCACACCTGTAGGGTCACCCCATGTTATCCCACCGGCCCCAGTAACACCCCCCAATCTCTCCCCACTCCAGTGATGCCAACCCCATGTTGTCCCTGCAGCCCCAACAACATGCCACATCATTCCACTTCCTTGGTGACATCCCCCTACACGTGGGACATGCTGCACGCAGCCCACGTGTCACAGTTGAGGACAATAAATAAAGTGCATGCAAGTTAAGCCTTGTCCCTGTGCCTGGATGCCTGGGGGTGGGAACATGTGGGGCCCTAGGGGTTGGGTCTCTCTGGGTGCAGGGGAGCACTTGAACACCTGAGTTCCTGCTAGGTAGTAGGGGGGGGACAAGGGCGTACCCAGCCCCTCACGTGAGCACCCAGTGCCTTGTGCAAACACCCATTTCCCCCTGGCAAACTTGTACAAGCACCCTATGTGCACCCACTGCAGTAGTTACCACCAGCAACAAAGCACATCTTTTAGTGACACAAGGTTGAAAATGTGCTAACAGTGAAAATCCAGGGAAGAGAATGTTTTGTAGAGCTCTTAGTTGTGGTTGCTGCTCTGTGACCCTGCTTTTGCAGTGCAAGATCTGACATTTCAAAGCTTCTCACTTCTGTTCTTCTTTAATGAGAGGAAACCTGAGAATCTCTCATTGCATTCCTTCCCCCTTCCCAAACCACTCGTTTGAGATGATGTGGAGAGAGAAATAATCAGAGGCTTCTGAGTGGAGGGAAAAGGACGGCAGGGTTTACTTGCCTCATGCTTTTCTCCCCTGCTTGGCCTTTGCTGACAGGTTCAGAGCTGCATCTGCATGCCTCAGCCAGCCTGCAGTCACTGTGCAGCTCTGCTGAGGCAGGGAGCTGGACTGGCACTGCGTTAACACTCAGCCCTGACCAGGAGATGCCGTACCTCTTTAATTAGTGTGTTAATTGCATTAACACTTCAGAAAATCTGAAGTTATTCTGTAACGTTAATGTAACAATTGAGAGAGCTACCATTAGATGGTGCTAGAAAACACTATTTCAAAGAACAGCTCGAGCTTCATGCAAATTCCTGCTCTGTCCTGCTGTGGCAGGGACAATTCAGTTTGGATTTGAGACTCTTTGTGTTGTTCTTCAATTTAAAACTCCTGAGGTTAATATTAAGGATTTAGCATGTATATACATATATATAGAGAGAGTGCACTCTCTACAGGAGAAGCTTGACTGAGTTCTGTACAGTTTAAGTACAGAGTGCTTTTATCTTGATTTGTAGCCCAGCAAACATGTGAGCAAAGGAAAAACACAAAGGAAAAGAAGTCTAAAACCAGAGCTTTATTTACAGCAGCTAAAGCAAAGTGAAACTGCCACCAGCGTGAAGATCAGACTGTTCTGGTGGCACTTCTTCATAAGTCATCAGCTTCGGTCGTAAGCAGTCTGTCAGTTCCCATCTCTCTTCCAAACAGGCAAGAGCTGGGAGCTGCCATACTTAACAGAAGCAGTAGTGAGGACCATATGAAGTCAGTGCTGCCTCCTTTTCTGCTCACCTTCCCTGCACATCCTTTCTCAAACTTGGAAAAAAAGACACCTAATCCAGCCACAGCAGGACTTGGTGTTTTGGCACAGCTGAACAAAGGACAACGCTGTCCTGGATTAGCCCAAGGCCAAAGGAAACTTGCAGCCATTGATGAATATAGGCTTGTTAGAGAGGAAGACTGAAACAGGAGGGGAACGTGTCAGTTCTGCAGAGGTTACCGGAGGACAAGAAAGCCACATAAGCAGAGACTTGGAGCAGGGAAAACCAGAACATACAAGCACTTGGTACAGAAGACAGATGAGATGAAACGCAGTGCCTCTGTACAGCTGCTTTGTAAAGTTCAAGGTTTGTAGTGCAGGAGGCTTCTGCAGTGGAGGTTTGTCTGGTGTCAGAAAGAGCTTTTTGTTTGTTGTCTTTCCCCAAACAGGCACAGTGTTTTACAGTCACACATCTCTTACTGGAATTAGAGGCAGCCTCGAGTAATTCAGCTATGAAAGAACACAGGGTGTAATGCCAGAGAGATGCAGATCAGCCCAATGCAAAGGCAGAAAGGGGAAGGGAGCTTGCATTTTCCAGCTACTGCACTGCACGTTTGTGGGGAACACCTGTTCTGTAAACCAAACTGGTTGGGGTGTGCTTTGCCACGTGCCTGACCCAGCACTGGAGACAGGCATCTGCAGAGCAAGTCAATCATTGCTTAGGTTGCCTTCTATATTAATAAATCAATCCATTAACCTGATCGAATCTCTCCTTGGCCTCTCCAGCATCACCCCAACAGCATGGTTTAGAAGTTTTACTTGACCTCAACCTCACTTTCCAAAGTGCTCTAATAGCAGGGTGCTCTAATACCTGAAATTAACCGCAGTGAGGCTGTAATTAGCTTCCTCTTCTATCTTCTTCAGACCTTTTATGCTATATGTGTGCAAATCAAAGCAGCTTGTGGACTTTGGGCCACCTTTCCTGCTGGGTCCATCCGAAGCTTTACCTAGATGGATGATAAAGAAGACCAAGCAAGCAATCAAAGTTGTGCTCCTCATTAACTCTTTGCTGAAACAACCAGAGTATCAGGGTTAATATCTAATGCTAACTTCATTTCAGAACCACAGATTTCATTCCAACACTGTGACACCAAGGATGTTAACAGGTCTCCAAGTCAATGGGAAGCTGAGACCAGGCACAAGTTTAGGAGCCGTACTGGACTGAGTTGCACATTCATAATTCCAGTTTATAAATCATCACCCTAAACTTTGCAGCTTCCAAAGCTCTGCTGATTTATTGAACAAATGTCCAGATTGGTCAGATTTGCCAAGTATGAGTAACAGAGATAAGATAAAAGTATCCCTTAAGAACTGGCTGCAAGACATGGATAACAAGGCAAGAGAGAAAGGCATGAACATCGAAATCACGTGATATGTGGAAATCCATTTAGAATGAAGTGGTCATTGCAGGGCAGGCGGCTGTCCAGACGGTGGCCAACGAGTGGCTGGAGGGCTACAAGCACAACCACACCTCTGCGATCCTGCAGCTGCTCAACTCCATCATCTGCTCCTGCAGCTGCCAAGGGACGGTGGGAGGCGATGGACAACACTGACATCATCCAGCTGATGGAGCTCTTCCAGGAGCACTCGGCCAAGTACCTGCTGTCGCTGCAGACCCAGCCCTGGTGCTGCTTCTGGGTCCCTTCAGGGGACCTGGTGATGGCGGTGGCCCTGCGGAGCAGTGTCCTGTACAATGGTTTCCTGCTCGGTGGCCTCATGGAGGAGTTGGGGATGTGGATGCAGCACTTCCCAGCATCGTTCCTCACCGATGGACACCTCAAGTACTTGGGGTGGACCCCGTATGACAAGCAGGTGGACGTGCAGCCATGCTGCATCCGGGCTCTGCAGGGTCTGTACGTGCTGTGGGAGATGGAGCTGTTCACTGGGTGCTCCAAAGGCTGTCTGTTGGCTGTGGTGCTGGATAAGGACTTGGAGCTGTACTGCACCAGGTAGATGGAGAGGGGGCTGGCGCAGGTGCTCGCCCAGCTCCAGGAGCTGGTGCAGAAACATATGGGGCTGGAGGTTTTGAGGGCAGACACCTGTGCTTTGGGGTCGTTCTGTGACCCCCAACTGCTGCTGTGTGGGTGTGGGGATCTTGTCCGGAGCTGCCTGGTGGATGTGCTGTCAGGGAAATACTCATTTGATCTCCAAGACCAGCCAGAACAGTGACAAAACGCTGGTGAAAAGTTATTTGGAATGTCTGTTGAGAAGTCCCAAAGATCCCGAAGCAGGGCACACCTAGAAAGGTGCTGAACAAGTCTGCCAATCACGTAGTTTTAGTTCAGTAAAGCTGCTGCACAAGAACCAAGATCAAGTCCCTGCTTTGGACACAAGGTAGTAGAGGATGAAGAAAACAACAATCAGTCCTATAGAAACAAAGCAGAGTAGCTTGCGGTTCTCCCTCCCGGACCGTGTCATGGTGGTGAAACGCTTCACGCTGCCACTCAGCAGGCCAGTCACACTCATAAAGTCTGAATCCTGGAGGAGAAGGAAAACGCAAAAAGAGGCATTTTAAACTGGCGAGGCAGCCCATGAAGAGTCCTGCTTCCTGCTTAAACAACTGCAGCAGGAGCTGCACAGTAACTGCCTGTGTCTCTGTATCTATCACGTCTCTCTCAGGAGGAACTTCCCTGCCTGTGCTCATGGCAATGGCACAAGTAAATACTTCATACAAAGAAAATGTCTCCACATAAAGCTAGCACCATTAATGCATGCCAGGTCAGGCTGAAAAGCACCAAAATCATGCAGTTTCTTTCCATTAGTTCTCTCTTTTCAGCATAGGGCAGCATACATCTGTACCACCACCAGGTGGTAGCAAACAGGTCTCAGATGAATACAGCTCATTATCATTTTGACTTCTTGTCTGTTTTCCTTACTCATAAACCACCTTCCAGTATTTGCTCACGTTTCCCTGACACATCTCAAAATCTTCTCTCTAATAGAAGCACAATTGCATGCTGATTCCAGGCTTCTCCTTTAGGATCTCTTGCCTTTACACCTTTTATTCCAGCTCTCCACTCATCTAACAAATACCCATTTCAGTTACTCCAACGCCATCAGCGTATGCTGCTATTAAGCTTCCAAGCCGAGCTCCCGCCTTTGACCAAACTGGTTTCAACACTGAAAGTCATGCTTTTTACACCTTTTTTTTTGGTTCCTTACCATGCCATCCAGGTAACGGTTTTGTTCATCAGCGTCTTTATCAATATCCAGAGCCAGCTACACAGCATAAGAGAGGAAATTGACATTAATGAGCTTTTAACACGAAGACAACCTAGAATGCATCTAAATGCTTGTAAAACCTGAAACGCACGCTAGAGGATGCAGTGGCTTGCTCTTCATCTGCCACACAAACAGAAGGTTTGTTAAGCACAGCCACAAAACAAGGTTCTCACTGCAGTTTCAGGCTGTCGGAATTCTTCAGCCGTGGAAATAAAGCTTGGCAAGCTGGCAGAAACTTTCATATGTCGGACATATGAAAACTCTTTCCTGAAATGCTGCCAACAGATGATGGACCAAGGATTCAGAATTGCCTCCTACTGGCGCAAGTCAGCCATCGTATGACCACAGCGCTCTCTGAGGGCCATTAAGACGTAGGAAGCCCATGGTCCTGACCACACATTTGTGTTGCCCGTGAGACCCTGCAAGCGTACAACCGCAATAACCGCCCTTCCTTCAACACAGCGCCCGCAACTCACCGACTTCAACCTGGTGACTTTGCTGGCCAGGCTGTCTGCCATGCGCTTGTTCTCCACGTCCAGCATATCCTCCATGGCAACCGCATTCTGTCCTGAGGAGAAAAGAAATGCGTGCCATCAGCCCGACGCGGGGTACCGCACATCCACGCGGCGCGCTGGGCGCACTGCCCAAGATGGCGGCGGGGTGCCCCAAGATGGCGGGGGGGCGCCCCCTCAGCCCCGTTTGGCAGCCCCTCGGCCCAGCCCGCCGCTCGCGGCCTTCCGCTCACCTCGCCCCCAGTCCGCCATGGCGGCACCCGGCGCGGCGGGAGGCGGCCCCGCCCGGCAGGAGGAGCCCCGCCTCTGCAAAATGGCCGCTGGGCCCACGCCTTCCCCGTTGGGTAGTGGGGCTGGGCGCTAGCGACGCGTGCCCTTGTGGTTAGCGGGACCCCGAGAGCAGGAGATGCGGCAGGGCGCTGGGGACAGGCAGGTAACTGTACTGCTTCCCACCTCCCCACCGCCTCGGTCTGCCGCCTCAGGCCGCCAGCCGCCTGGCTGCCTGTCCTCCCCAGCCCTGCTCGCTCCCCAGGGATGTTTCTGGGTTTGTTTGTTTTTGTAGCTGCTCCCCGCGGTGGCAGGAATCGGGGCAGGCCGGGGAGGAGGAGCAGGGAGCTATTTCGGGGAGCGCCGTGATCTGCTGCGGTAATCCTCGGGCAGGGAGGGGGGGCTGTCCCAGCGCTGTGCTGGGAGGGCATGCATTAAACGTCGGAAAGCAAAGAGGAAGAAGAGGATTAGAGGGGCAGAGAGGAGGCTGGCTGTACGTGGCTCACCCATCTGCTCTGCTTTATGGGTGCAACAGTGAGCCGTCTCGCTTGATTTTTTCATTTCTTTTCCTCCTCCTTTTCCCCACCCGTTTTTCACTCCCTCTTAGCTCTCGGGATCGAGGTCCCTTTGCACCACCGTTATCCAGGAGCCCTGGAAGCCCGTCGCTCCCCTTCCTCTCTGCTTCCCCTCCTGCTGTAGCTGAGCTGTTGATATAATGGAGCTCAGGACTGTAGTGGCCACGGTGGAAAGCGGGGAGCAAGATGCGGTCCTCAAGGTGCTTCAGATCTACAACCAGGAGGTGAGTGAGCATCACACCTCAGCCTGATGTCACCTGCTTCTGTCGGTAAGCCTGGAAGCAGGTTGGCCATGTTGTGGGATCACAGTGCTACTGAGCTGTCCCCAGTCTGTCTTCTCTGAGCATCTGTAT
The DNA here is from genome assembly GCA_016647715.1 of Pavo muticus. NCBI lineage: Eukaryota > Metazoa > Chordata > Aves > Galliformes > Phasianidae > Pavo > Pavo muticus. The sequence goes on along the minus strand of JACDJE010000197.1, from coordinate 1,272,184 downwards.
TACTGTCCTGGAGATGTCACAGACTGCTTTGTCTTATTACTTGCAGGCTGTTTCTTGCTTGATGCTTTGCTAGGAAGCAGCTAAGAAGCCTCCCTTTATCTCGTTTATGCTGGAAGAAAAGCACATGGGAAGGATTTTCTTTATTATCCAGATCGCAAGTTAAACCCGGTGGGGGAATAATCGTGGGCATGAAGAGCAAGTAGGAGGAGCCCTGATGTTAGGCAAGGTTTGGAGGTAATAAAACTCACACCTAGGGAGGAGCTGCAGGTGGAATTGTTGTGATTTGTAAGTAAGACCTTTAGAAGTTGGTGTGAACGGAGGCTGGAATTGGATTGAGGTGCCCAGTCTGAAAGCTGACACATGAAATAATGAACGTAGAATATGAAAAAGCCTGGGTTGGGAAGCTGAAATGCAGGTGACTCTAGCCTTACAGTGGCAAAGACCATCTGCAGGGGTAGTTCCCTATTGAAACTGTCTGTCAGGGAAATTTCCTTCAGAGGGTTTCCACCAGGCTAGAGCTGGCCCTGCAGATCTGTGACTCATTCTGCACCATTCCGAAGTAGGAGGGAAGCTGGTGGGGAAAACCTGTGAATATTTTACAAGAGTGTGCAAGAGGGGAAGTGCACTTCTATTTCCAGCAGTCGGTTTTGAAACAGGAGGGGTCTTAGCTAAGAACAGTGGGTCCCTGTTAAAAGGACTGTCTGCAGGATTAGCATTGCTGGCAGCAGCTGGCATGCTGGAGAAATTAGGATAGCAAATGGCATTTGTTGTGCAACCATGTTGAGGCACCAAAACCAGTGCTTTGAATTCCTCCAGCTGGTTTCTTTGTCAGCGTATCGAGCGTAGGAAACTTGTGAGAATGTCAGTGATTTTGCTAGCCTGTCTGGAAGAAATGGAGTGGCTGAAGAGATGAAACTGATGATAAACCGAGCGACTTCCTTGCATCATTTTTTACTGCAAAAGCTGATGGTGTTATATCCTGTTCTAGGTATATATATATTTAATTCACTATTAAATATGCAGTCAGTTCCTGGTTGCCAGGAATAAAATATAGCTAAAGCAAACCCACAGGTGTGTTATGGAAATGTATGTAAATGAGATTACAGGAGCCTGCAAAGAAGCTCTGGAAATGCCTTGTGCAGGAGATCAGTCTGGCTAACATTCTGACTTGAGAAGATTCACTGCTACGAGGAAAAGCTCCTCTCTGCATGGAGTGGGGTGTTTACCTGTTCTAATTGGCTGTGTTTAAAGAACATGAGCTGAATAACAGTTTTACTTTGGGGTGCTGTCGGAACAAAGAACATAAGGATTTGTTTGCAAGTAGCAAGGAGGTGATACTTTCTCTTAGGAAGGAAAAGAAACAATAACAAGGGGAGAAGAGTGTAGGCCTAGCTTGGTGGTGTCACTGAGCATAGTCAAGTGTTTTGCCCAGCCAAGCTGTGGATACCCAGTGTCTGGAGGTGCTCAAGGCCAGGCTGAACGGGTTTTGGGCAACCTGATCTGGTGGTGTTCGTGCCCATGGCAAGGGGTTGGAATTGAGATGATCTTTAAGGTCCCTTAAAACCCAAACCATTCTATGAGTTATGGGATATTTGGAACGTGTTGAATACCCACCTCACAGCTGCAGTATGTAAAATTAAGCTCGTCCATCAGATGGGCACAGCTTTGGCCTGGGACATGCAGTGTCCACCACTGAGCTGGCAGAAGAGTGCAGTGGGTATTCATCAAATGCTTTTCAGGGATGAAAGAGAAGGAAAACAATTCTGACCTTGCAGCGTGGCCTGTATCTGGGCTTTTCAAATGAGGTTCATTCCCTGCTTGCTGTGAGATGTAGTTGGAGTTGCTGGATGCTAACAGAGAAGACAATAATGAAGCAAAACTCTCAGCAGCAGGAAAACTGTCCTTGTGTCTGGCTCCTCAGGAGCCTGTGCTGCTTGTTACAAATCCAATGAATTCTGCAGACTTCTCTAAGTCCTCTGACACTCCTTGCCACTTTGATTCCCTGCCTCTGTGCTGGTAAGGACCCTTCTTGTGAAGGCTTGCTTGTCTTTGCAGCGTGTTTTTCAGACCTGTTGCTTTCCAGACTTATGTCCATTCCCTGGTTGGGTAAGGCAGTGTTGTGGATTTTTAAACTCATACTTTGTTTCTCTTCTGCCCTACAGAAATCTCAGTGCTTCACCTTTGATGATGAGGAACGGGAGGAGAGGAAGGTAGGCATGCTCTCTGGCTTCTTGTTCTTGTTGGACAATGAAATCTGCAGCTCTTAGCTGACAAGGTTTGGTGGCGGCAGCTCCTGCAGGGCAGGAGGTGGGTTCCTTCTCCTGAACCTGATGAAGTACCTGGCTGGGTTCTAGTAGGTGGTGATCGAGGATAAAAATCAGCATTCTTCCAGCATTAGCAATCCCTTTGGGTTTGGTGGTGCATATAGATAGCTTCAGCAGCATGCGTGAGAAGTGTGGTCCTGTGTGTGTGTAAATGGTGCAAGTCTGCTAGGCAGAGATCACAGCAGCATGTGGGTAAGTGCTTCTGCTGTGAGCCAGCTGCAGGATTTTACCGAGGCTGTCTATTAACAAACCCTTTAAGCTGGAATAATCTGGCACTCAGTGGAAAGAAATACTTCTGCCCATTTCCACTCTTGGTGTTTCTCTCGTGCCAGGGCAGGCCTTTGCATGGCTGCACTGTGGATATGCTTGGTGGGGTCTGCTTTAAGAAAAACACTTTCATTTTTCTTCTGCCCGGGTTATTTTCCATCTGGATCAGTTTTGTGGTGGAAGCAGGGGATTACTGGTGGGGTGTGACGTGTTGCTATGTGTAGTTAAAACCTAGCTGCACTGGGTTGTGTGAGGCTTTACCTTTTGCTCTTGTACTTTTCCGTGCTTGCTATCACGTATGTTATTGTTACCCACAAGGGTGAGATCTTCAGCTGTGGTAAATTGGTGTTACTGGAGCTCCCTCAGTCTGTGCCTACTGTGGATCTGGGCTAGTAGGTCTCCAGACAGCACTGAGATTTAGGGAGGTTCTTTTTATTTGAATCTTCCGAGGTCTTTTCCCCTCCTTTCTTACCACATCACGCACACTTCTGAACCCATTTAGTTCCTTTTCCCCTTCCACAGCAGTTCTCTGGTGCTTCTCAGCCTCAGCAGTCTGTTTTTGGAGCACCCAAAGCAGATGTTTCTCCAGTCTTAAGGCTCTGGGTGAGGCTGAACCACTGCTGCTGAATTGAGTGCTGCTCCTCAGTGAAGGTATAAGGGACTTTTTTTGCCCTGCTCTCTTAGCTTATTGCACCTGTCAGGTAACCCATGTTAGCCAAAGCCATCCTAACCAGGGGTGAAGCTAAAATAAGCAGTAGTTTGCTCAGTCAGCAGCAGCTGCCTGTTCCTATTCTCCACTTAGATCTGACAGCGCTCCCCAGCCATTCTTTGCTTCTTGCTGGTTGTCCTTGCTTGACTTGGGTCAGCATCAGGTGCCAGAGGCAAACGCTTTGAGAGCTGCCGTGTGTGGCCTGGATCAGTGCTGTTAGAAGGCCTGTATCTAGATGATGCTCCCATCTTTCAGGGCAGGGCGTTACAGTGTGCTACCTTGCATTGGGGCCGCACTGTGAAGTGTCAGCACGTGAGGCATTCTTTGTTTCCAACCACACAGAAAATGGCCCAGTTGCTGATCAAGTTCCTGGAAAGAGAGCTCCAGCCATCCTGCCAGGTCACGTGCTTGGAAAGCATCCGCATCCTGTCCCGGGACAAATACTGCCTTGAGCCTTTCACCACCCAGGGAGGGCTGAAGACCCTCTCCAGGCATGCTGGCATCGATTACTCTGAGGAGCTCATCCGAGAGGTCCCAGACTTGGAGGTTATCCTGGAATCCCTCAAATGCCTCTGCAACATTGTCTTCAGCAGCCCGAGGGCACAGGAGCTGACAGCTGAAGCCCAGCTGGTGGTGGGCCTGACAAAGCGCATCAAACTCTACAACGAGAGGAGCCTTCCCCACGAAGTCAAGTTCTTTGACCTGCGTCTTCTCTTCCTGCTGACAGCACTGAGAGTGGACATCCGGCAGCAGCTAGCCCAGGAGCTCCGGGGCATCAGCCTGATGACAGACACCCTGGAGCTGACTCTGGGTGTCAAGTGGATAGACCCCTATGAAGTTGCCACTGAGGAAGGACTGCTTCCACCTTTGCCTCGGCAAGAGACGGAGCGAGCCATGGAGATCCTGAAAGTGCTCTTCAATATCACTTTTGATTCCAGCAAGAGGGAAGTGGATGAGGTAAGCTCCTCAAGTGTTGCACCACACTACTTTTGCTTGGCTACTGGTTTTCTCCTCTTCTTGCACATCCTTGTGTTAGATATTAGCCTCCATGCAGCCCCTGCTTACGTGTAAGGGTAGCAAGAGACTTGTGTGTCTGGACTTTTTTCTATAGGGCACTGCCTCTGTCTGATTCATTAAGACTTTTCAGCATTAAAACCTGCAGGTTGGCACTTTTCCTTCTTAATGATATTAATGACTTGTGCAAGTCAGAAAGCAGACCCCCCCCACATAACTCACTTGTGTGTGCCCTGTTGCCTTTTACCTCTGGACAAGGTCAGAAGGAGGTCTGACATCATCTCTACCTTATCACTGGCTCCACTCCTGGGCCTCTTCCAGCCCTTGACTTGGTGCTGTAGAGTGATGGGGAAGGTATCTGGCAGCAGATGGAGAATCTGGGGGATATTTGCATGTATGCACCCTGCTATCAGTGAGCAGGTTGTTGGAGGGGAGGGATGGGGCTGTGGGTTGTCGGGGCAGCAGGCTTTGGTTTGTGGAGAATCCCCTTTTCTGATCAAGGTTTTCATTTTCTCTTATGGGACCAGGAAGATGCTGCTTTGTACCGGCACTTGGGTGCCCTCCTGCGCCACTGCCTCATGATCTGTGCTGACGGGGAGGACCGGACGGAGGAGTTCCACAGGTCTGCTAGATAACTAGATAATGGCCTTCACTGGACACAGCCTCCAGGTCTCCCCAGCACTGGCCCTGCCTGACCTTGGCATTAACATCCTTTGCTTATACGGTGATTGTTAGGACCACTGCTGAGAAGCAGGCATCTTTTGTCTGGCTTGCAAATTCCTCGTGCTGCTCGAGTTCAGAAGCAGCCCTGCCCTTTGCAGTCGAATTGTGTGCAGTAATACCACAGCCTGGTTTACAGGAGAAAATGTTTGCTCTGAGCCTTCCTGACTGCTAAGGTCATGTTCAGTGTAATGCATCAGGTCCCTCTGATGGTGCTACCCAATACAGTGAGCCAAGGCAGATGTTTTTTGCCTTAATTAAAGAGTCCCTGGGCTGGTCTTAATTAACTGTACGTCTTCTGAGCCATGCTGAGAAATTGCATGTGTTACACTGCTGGGCCTTATTGGTTCAGGGCTGTCAGCTTTAAGCAAGCAGCACCATCCTGTCCCCAGGAAGACCACAGTGGGAAGGATCCTGAGCAATGCATTCCAATGGCCATCAGAATATGAATGAGTGATGCAGCAGGAGACCCTAGAGACCACCCTTCACCACCTGGCATGGTCCTACTTGGCCTCTGTGTCAAGGTCTATGGTTTTTCTGTTGTCACTGAAGTCTTTTTGGACTTCCAGCAAGTTGTTCAACTATATGGGGGGGGTTGAAGCAGTTGCAGTTATTCAATTCTAGTGGTGTAGGTAGCTTGGGATCCAGCCCAAAGAGAGCTTGGGTCTGTTTTCAGAGTCCTCTTGCTCCTGGAAGTTAGTAATGAACCTTGATTCCTGTATAGTTGATGAATTTCTATGAACAAAGATCCCTGACTATGTATTCACCTCTGTTCTTTCTTAAGCCACACAGTTAATCTTTTGGGCAACCTGCCCCTGAAATGTCTGGATGTTCTCCTGACCCCAAAAGTCCGTCCGGGATCACTTGAGTACATGGGTGTCAACATGGATGCAGTTAATATCCTGTTGGATTTCCTAGAACGGCGCCTTGACAGGGTAAGCTGAGAGGCTGCTGTACAGAGCTCTTCACTGCTGGTTCTCGCAAGCTTGCTGCAGGGCACGTTTCCTTAAGCCCGCATTCAGCCTTGGCGCTGAGCTCTTCAACCATGCCAGAATCACAGGAGCACCAGCAAAAGGCATGGTTACTTTGGAGACAGTGCTGTATAGAAGTGGCAGTTCTAGTTGGTAGGACTAGAACAACGTTTGTGAACTGGGAGGGTCACTGTGGTGCTGCTGCTATGGCAGGTAGTGAGATTGACAGAGCCAGCAGATGGTTAGCTGGGTGGTTGAAATACAGGTGCTCTGTTTCACTCAAGTCAGTTATGATTTGGTGGGCAGCTTAATTGGTTTGATACAGCCAAATCTCTTGACTGGTGGCTTGTTATGACACTGTCCCAGCAGCCTGCTGTCAGAAGACTGGCAGTCATAGTGTTATTTGTCAAGACCATTCATCTTTCTTTACTCCTCCTGAGTGCTTGTCCCCCTTTGTTCCATTGCTTTTGGCAGCCTGATTTTGCACTGTTATTGAGCTAGTGGCCATTTTCATCCTCTGGAGTTATTCCAGAGGGTCTCCAAATTTTACTGCTGCACTTCTCTACTCTAGGTGTTCTGCATGAGTAGAAACCCTGAAGAGAGGGACTCAGAAAGCCTTGCTGTTGGAGGAGTGATGAAACATTAAATTTCCTGTAGCAGAAGCTGTTATGTCTCAGTGTCCTTCTGTTTCCCTGCGGTTCAGTACCGATGATCTCCACCATGAGCCAGGGAAGTTGAACTCAGTGTAACTGACATGTTGCTCATCTTTTGAATGCTTCTGCAGGGACATAAGCTGAAGGAGAGCTTGACCCCTGTGCTGAACCTGCTGACCGAGAGTGCCAGAGTCCACCGCCAGACAAGGAAGTTCCTGAAGGCAAAGGTACGCCAGCTGAAAGTCAAGCTGTGGTGCTCTGAGGAGAGAGGAGAATAGCAAGCTGCCTAAATATTGCCATTCTAAGGTCTAAGGAGACCTCCTCTCTCTGTTACATTTGTACATATGTGGGGTTACAGCCCATGATACGCGCAGTGTTTTTCTCCACCTCTCCCACGCTCTGTGCATCTGTTAGATTTAGCTGATTGGTATCATGCACGCACTTCTTTCCCTGCCTACCCTATGGTCGCTGTTCCAGCTCCACTGATTGCCCCTTGCTGTGGCCTTGCAGGTGCTGCCTCCGCTGCGGGATGTGAAGAATCGGCCGGAGGTGGGGAACTCGCTGCGGAACAAGCTGGTGCGTTTGATGACCCACATCGACACCGACGTGAAGCACTGTGCGGCTGAATTCCTCTTCGTGCTCTGCAAGGAGAGCGGTGAGCCCTGGAGCGTGGGATGGGTGACCCTTTGCAGGCATCAGGGACCTCTGCTTCTCCATGGCCTTCGGCTGATGTCGCTGTTGGCGCGCACAGCAGGAGGATCGACGTGAGGTCCGTCTCTCTCTCCTTTAGTGTCGCGGTTTGTGAAGTACACAGGCTATGGGAATGCAGCTGGGCTCCTGGCAGCGCGAGGCCTGATGGCTGGTGGCCGGGAGGAGGGAGAGTACTCAGAAGATGAGGACACAGACACAGAGGAGTACAAAGAGGCAAAGCCCAAGTAAGAACTCTGCTTCCTCTCTTATTTGCATCCCTCTTCCTCCACCTCCTTCCTGCTCCAGCTCTGTCTCTTTTTTCCTGTCCCTGCCACCTCCCTTGTCTTTCTTCATTACTGAAGTTTTGCCTTTAGTTTTGACGTCATTCCACCACCTTTACCTTCTTCTTGGGTGAAATGCCTCCGTGGTTGAGCTCTTACCTCTTTGCTTCCCTCCTTTGCCCTGGTCTCACTGTTCTTGTAGCATTAATCCTGTGACAGGACGTGTTGAGGAGAAACTCCCCAACCCCATGGAAGGGATGACTGAAGAGCAGAAGGAATACGAAGCCATGAAGTTAGTCAATATGTTTGACAAGTTGTCCAGGTATGAGAAAATTGTGTGTGTTTATGCCTGTTTTAGCATCTGTGTGCTTTACATTTATCACTGGCCTCTGCAAACTGAAGGGTCATGAGGGACTGGGAGAGATACCTAAGCTGGGTCCTGTTAAATCATTAATAAGGTGCCACAAAGAGGAGCCTAGGATCTGCTGAGCGTTCTGATGACCCTCCTGAAGGGCAGGAGGGAAAGGGGCAGTGCACTCGATGCGTGAGTTTCCATTGTGTGTTAAAGGGTGGGAACAGACGTTGATGTCTCTGTTTTCCTCTGGCCATGCTGTGCCACAGAATGGGACCCTAAAAGCAGAGTCTATTTCAGGGTAACTGAGAACTGCAACGCCTGTGGGTTGTATTTCCGGCTGTTGCCTCACTGTCCCCATCTCTTACATGGGATTTTTGCTTTTGGTGCTAGCTTGAGGGATTGCTCTGGGCTGCTTCATGCCAGTTTCCTACAGTTCTTGCTGCAGGACTTCCATTCCTCCAGTGCTGCTGCAAGTTTGTTACCTTCTCCCTTCTCCTCCCTGGTTGCAGAGAGCAAGTCATCCAACCCATGGGCATCACACCAAGTGGCAACCTGGCCCCCATGGAGAACGCCATCCGTGATATGGCTGATGAGAGGTCCTCATCTGACTCAGACCTGGGGCTGGACTGATCCTGACCTCTTGCCCCAGCCTCAGAGAGCTGGGCGGCCTCCATCCGCTCTCCTCCAGAACTGGTGCTGCACCTGGAGCCTAGTACCAGACCGGGCCTCTCCCCATGGGATCTGAATCCAGCCTGGACCCCTCACACTTCGCAACGAAGAACCTCCAGCCTCCTCCTCAGCTCTGTAACCACCTCTCCTTCTGGAAGGTCATCATGGCCTGTCTCCACTTGGTCTCTTCCATTGGCAGCTTTGAGAATATCACACTCCCAATTGCTTCCAGGACTTTTCAGTAGGATTTTTTTTTTTAAATGTGTGATGTTTGGGGGGGAAAAAGGGTCAGGGGGATCTTTCTGTCAGACCATCGTGCTGATATTTGTGTGGCTGCGTGTCAGCGTGCGTGTCCCCACGTGTGGTCAGCCCTGCTGTTCTCCAGGGAGTGCAGGTGGGGCTGCAGGCGGGAGTGGGGGTTGCAGGGAGTGCAGCCTGTGGGGTGCCTCAGCACAGTGCACCCTTGTTGTGAGCAGTAGGCATGGATGTGCTGTGTATGGCAGTAAGCGTTATGACATCTGTGCAAACAGGAGCGTGTGGGTGTGTGTGAGTGCAGAGGGGAGCATGGTGCGTGTGCTGTGGGGCAGGCAGGAGTGGGGGGGGGGCTTTGTGAGACACTTCCATCGTCTGCAGGAAAGGAACTCGTGATGACTGCCAGAAATGCTCTGATATTTAGTCTGTGGCACTGTGCAACCTCTCTGTTACCACAGACGTTAGTTAGTGGTGTTCTTACCTTTCCCCATCTTACACTTCCCCATTGGAAGGTTGAAATAGGGTCTGTGTGTGCTGGCCTCCTCACCTGCCTTGGCTTTCCCACAGACTCGCTGCTGTTTGCACCCAAGGGGCTGCTATTGGCCCTCTGCTATGGCTTACATTTCTTTTATGTATCTTTTTTCCTTTTTAAAGAAAATGTTTTTAAGAAAATCTTCTAGTTTGTCTTGTAACAGGAGTTCCAAAATGTAACTAGCACAAATAGGAATGCAAATGTGATGCTAGAATAAAGAAAACCTTCTGACAAATTGGTGCGTGGCAGTGATTTCATTGAACGAGACAGCTCTGAGCAAGTAAGGAAGGATCAGCTTCTGACTGGCGTGTGGGTCACACATACACAGCTCCAGAATGATGCTCTGAAGGATAAAATCCAGAAAGACTGCTTCCAGAAATAAGTACCACCACGTTTCCTTCATCCACCAAATTAGTGGTATCAGGAGATCACATTACCAAGACAGGGCCTTTCTGTGATGAACCTGTGCTGACTGTGCCTGATAACAGCTTTGTTCTTTAACTACCTTTAAGTAGCACCCAGGTAATCAGCTCCGTAACTTCTCCATGGACTGAGATTGGACAGATAGGTCTGCAGCTTCCTGGGTCTTCTCTCATGCTCTTTTCACAGCTCAGGATAACACTGTCCAGTTTTCAGCCACAGGGACCTCCCCGGGCTCCCAAGATCTTTGGTGAATTGTTGGGAGAGGTTCAGCTCCTCCCGTGCTCTGGGGTAAATCCCATCAGACTGATAAGCACTGAGCTGATATTCTGGTTCCATGTATGGCCAAATGGGATGCAACTGCTCCTCAGTCGTGGTCCTCCAACCTAGAGGACTGGACAGCTCAAGTTCTATCACAAATACTGAAAAATGAGGCAAAAAGAGCATGAAATAACAAGGAAGAGGCAGAGGTAAGTGACCACCTCCATCAAGGATCTGCCCAGTGTTTTCCTTAGCCCTTCTCTTGCTGTTAACATACTTAGTAAAAAGGCCTTTTATGTTACTGACTTGCTCCTTGTGCCTCACAGCAAGCAGCTGTTTACAGGACTGCTCATCTCCTTTGCAAATGCTCTGTAAATACCATCCACACACCAGCTGTTTTCCCTCTGTGGAACAGGAATTTGCTGCTTGGCCTTTGCAGCAGGACGTGAGCCAGCCTGGATGATTGCTTGGTCTGCAGAGGTCTCTGGGGGAGGGCAGGGCAGCCTGGACAGGCTCTGCTGGGACACCCAGGATGTCTGGGGCTGTGAGGCTGCAGCTGCGTGGCCAAGGGCTGCATCAGAGGTTTGCAGTTGGTCCTGCCCAGGTGTCGTTAGGAACTGTGAAAGGCTGCCTCTTTGAGAAGCTGAAGGCTTGCTCTGTAACTGCTTTGTCAGTTCATCAGTGATGGTGGCATTTTTAGCAGTAGTGATTAAAATTCTGCAAAGATCACATCACTCTTAAGTAGCAACAGCCCCTCTGCTTTCCCTGATGCTGCACGTTCAGATGCATCTGCTGAGATCCCGGTTGTGAGGACCACACAGATGAGTTTGGATTGTGCTTTTGGATAAACAAGCCTGTTTGGATGAACATTTGTTCAAACCTTTCTTCTAGGAAGCTGCTAGGACAGCGAGCACTGAAGTCTCTGTTCCTGGAGCTGTGCCAGACTTCAGTAGCGTCCCTGGAGCTGTTGGATGTACAGCAGCTGTGTATTAGGTCTAAACACTTGTAATTATACCGACAGCCATAAGACAGCTTTTGGAGGCTGTAGCTTTGACTTGGAAGCTGCTTTGTGGAGCAGTGAAGTTAAGAAGTGTCCAGCGTTGTGTTAGTAAGGCAGCTGTGTGTTGTGTGTGGGGACAGCGTGTACTCAAACACAAGGGACTGTGAAACTCACAGAAAAAACTCTGCTGGCATCAGGAAAATAATTATAAGTCTTTATTATTAATAATCACCTCTACACTGAAACTTCCAGCAGTTGAGCTGGCCTTTCTGAACAGGAACAGGCCAGGCACATTAACAGCAATCGTCTCCTGATCAGCAGGTTTCATCCAAAGACTAAACGTTACCAGTCTGCAGCAGCTGGCAGTTCATGACTAAGGAACAGGTTCCTGTGGAGGAGCTTTGCACTAGCACATCTCATCTGACATGCTGGTGAAACTCGTGGCTGCACGTTGTCAAATGGTGCTTTGACAGAGCCAGAGCCACGCGAGAGCAAAGTGCCTCCTAATGGGTGCTGAAGTGAGGTAAGGTGAGGAGGAACAACCTTCAGTGGCTACATCAACTGTTTTGAAGTCTCAGGTAGAAAAGCCTTCACGTGTGGAAACTGCAGCTTGGCAGTGGGGCTGTGCTCCTTTCAGCTTCAGGGGTGACAGGGTCTCACTGCTTCCAGGCTGGCTGGGTTGAGCCATGAGCATCCTCCTTTCCCCAAGTGCCAGTCCTGAGTAGATTTGCTGCTGCAGAGCTGGATGGACTCTTCCACAGCTCCCACCATTGTCTCTTTCTCTGCTCGTGCTGGGCATGGCAACATCTCCTCCTCTTCAGGGTGAACATTGCTTTCCAGCAGCAGGGAGCCAGCTGTCCTATTTGTCTTTTGCATCCAGCTAAAAATAAAGACCACAGTGTTTGCTTGGGTGTTTCAAACCTCCCACCCCCGCTAGCTCAGCCAGTGATGCTGCCAGCACCAGAATCCCAGAGCAAGGAGGAGTTTTTCATGCTTTACAACACTTGCACTGGCTTTGTCCATCCATCTGTGGCTTAGAACAGCACGAGCATTAAATGAAACCAAAGCAATTAGGTGAATGTGCTGAAAGAGGAAAACTCTGTTAACGTGATGCTTGGCTCCCTGTTTAGTTGAGCAGTTACTCACATTAATGCAGCAGGTGCCATTAACAGCATCTCAGGCTCACAAGGCAGGGCAAAGCACTATAAAAACCAGGTCCTCCACTGCCTTACAAGATTGCATTGGATTAAGATGACTTTTTTTTTTGGTCTGTGACTCCAGCTCCAGCCTACTGTCCTTAAATCTATATGGTGTGTTCCGTTTGGGAATAAATAGATAAGCAGCTGAAAGGCACAGAAAGCTTTTCAGTAATCAAGCATGTCACTGCTTGACAATGCCTTAAAGCACTCACACTCAACCCTCAGCTTGGCATTTTCCACATATTTCCTATTTCCTCTGAGGCTGCCAGCTTTGTCCTCCCCTTCTGCCCCACTGAAACGTTTAGCAATACAGCAGTCTGCTCTGTGGCGCTGTCTGCCCTCGTTGTGAAATACCTCTGCACTTTTCCCTGGTTCTTTTCTCTGAATGCTGACTGTGAGTGTGGCAATGCCTGTGGTGCAAGACTGTCATCCCAGCAAGCACTGCCTGCGTCCCCCCCGAGATAACTCAAGTGCCAGGAATGGAGGCCAAGAGAGGGAGATGGGGGCGCTGAGCTCCTTCCCACCTTTTCTTTTTCCTTCTGAATTAGTGTTTGCATCTCTTCGTTCCAGTCCAGCAGTTCCACCAGCTTCCTGACCCCAGTGACCACATCCCCCAGCTGGGCTACGTCATTGTAGCGCTGCTGCCAGGCAAACGGTCCTACAAGATCTCGGTTGATGAGGACCCGGGGAACGGAGTTGCGAACGGCTCCTGCCAGGCTGGCAAAGGGCTCCACCTAAAGGAAGGCAACCCGGCGAAGCAGAGAGAGAGGTGGTCACCCCACTGCAGGGATCAATTCGTTGTGTGCTAACCTTCAGGGATTTCAGACTGCTGGGTTCGTGCTTAACAAGTTCTCCCATAGTGAGCTAAGCTACCCCAGCTCTGAACTGGTTACAGATATTGCCAGTTATCCTATGGCCTTTGCTCAGGCTGCTGCAAAAATTGCTTCTTCCATTCCAGGTGCCCACCTTCACCAGGAGCACACAAAGTTTTCATACAGCCTCTGAGTGCATACACCCTATTTCCTGCCACCTCCAGTTTTACCTTGATAACCCAGTTCCTTGCCTTCCGTAACCCCTCTCTCTCCTCCAGAGTCCCTCAGGCCCTTTTTTCCTTGTGAGCAGGGACATCCCCCTAGTCCCAGACCTCCAGGGACGTCCCGATGACAAAAAGCAGGTCTGCCATGGGGAAGTCTGTCACGTGCAGGAAGAAGCGCTGCGGGAGCTCCTCGCCGAAGAACACGATGTCAGGCTTGACAATTCCATTGCAGACACGACAGTGAGGGACCTTGTCTGCCATAACGTCCCCCTGAAGTAAAAGCACCCAATGCCAGTTGATATGGGGCAGCACATACATACGCAAGCAGTGGTCACAACCGTGTTGGACCCTCACAGTAGCATTACTTCGTGTCAATGCCCAGCTGCAGTCACTCACCCTGAAGTCCTCTCCTGGGAATTTCCTCCGACAGACTGTGCACGTGGCAGTAGCAAAGGTGCCGTGGGCTTCTACTAGTCTATCAGGAGGGATCCCAGCAACTGGAACACAGCAGGTGGGAGAGGATCAGCTCAGCATGAGGTGACTGAACCAGAAACTCCATCTTCAACAGGCATTTCCCCAGTCCTCCTGTTCTGCTTCTCATCCTCATCTTTTTCTGGTACTGTGCTGCTGAGAGCTGGAGTAAACTCACCTCGCTCCAGCCCATCAATATTCTGAGTATAGAGACGCAGAAGGAGCCCTTTGTCATGCAGGAGTCTCAGGAAATAGTGGGCGTAGTTGGGTCTATAATTGCCAGGGTAGAGCTCCTTGGCCAAAGTGAAAAATGGCTTGGGGTTGATGAAGAAATAGGCCAGTTCAAAGATGGCTTCGGGATAAGGGATGTTGTACTGCTCAAGGTTACTATAGAGGCCGCTCCCCGGTGACCTGCAGAGAGGAAAGGAAGGTGGGCAGTCAGAATGAAGGGGGAAAGCCACCCACCAGGCCAGTACACAAAGGAGCAGAGAGCCAGATCCTTCACCTAGGCTGAAGAACCTGGTAGTCCCGACACTAAAGAGGGATATATAAAACAATGAAGGCACTACCTGAAGTCTGGGATGCCGCTGGGGGTGCTAATCCCAGCACCAGCCATCACCACTACTCGACGACACTCCTTCTTCCGAATGAGCTCCGCCACATCCTGCAGGGTGAGCTTCTGCTTCCCACTGTCACCTCCCCAACTGCCCAGTCCTAGAACAGCACTGGCAGCAGCAGACAGAGAGAAGGGCCTGGTCCCCTGTACCCTGCTTGGAACAGAGGGAAAGCGCAGTAGGTCGTGTGGTGAGAGAGACTTCAGCTGAAAGAGCCGCTCAGTGGAGACGGGGGAGAACCACACCATGAATGCTGCAGAACGCTCTTCAATCTGCAGGACTGTGCTAGTACATAATCAATGAGGAGAAAGCTTAAGCATTAGTCTACTCCAGAAAAAGATGCTTTGCATTGCACTGATTTTAGAAGATCTTAAAAATACCAAATCAATGTTAAAACACACCAAATTTCCCTACAAGAAAGTTGTTTGGGCTTTATTTTGTACAGGGAGTAGACACAGGACTGTGGGAACCATACTTAGGGACTCAGGTCTCACAAATTATTTACAATGCTGTTTTCTATGCCCTGGGTTTCAGGAAGCTTCTAACAAGGTGCTGTGGTCACTCTGGAACAGCACTGCCTGGGTTAGAACAGACATTTCACCAGTTCTCTACTTTCCCCCGAGGGCTCTGCCTTGGGAGAGCTCTGTGTACAGCTGGAAAGCAAAGGAACTGCAGGTCAGCAGTGCATACAGATGGCACTGAGAACACCCATTATCATCTCAAGGAACGCTTTCTCCCCAGACAATGAGTTCTTGCTGCAGCAGGATATTAAAAGCAGTCCAGGGAAGGCGTGGGAATGTGAAGAGCCAAGAGCTGCTGGATCCTGGCAATCTGCAAACAGCAATTACTGTGTCCTAACGTTGTGCTCAGTGTGGCTGACACTGGACCACAAGGACGTGGTTCTGCCGTGTCAGGTCAGATTCCCACAGAGCTAAATTCACAACCTGGCAAACGTTAACATTTCTCTGCCCTTTGTTTCTGAGCTCCCAGCTGCAATTCCCCAGCTCAGGCTCAAAGACACACAGGCCCACACGCCTGTTCAGACAGGAGAGGTGACGCGCTCCACACCAGGGCTGCACGAAACCATCCAGCCCTACCTGCATGCCCCACAGCCAGTCCTGCATTGAGGGCGGAACCGAGCCAGGCCACCACGCTCTCACAGGCACCTCCATGCTGCAAGAAAACACAGAGTCAGCGAACGGCGAGGCAAGAGAGAAACAGAGGCAGCAAAACGCAAGGAGGGGGCTCCCCTCAGCCTGCCCCAAGCCTCACTTTCTCCCCTCAGCTCCCTCTCAGGGCCTACTTCCCTACCTCAGGCTCCCCTCGGGGCCTGCTCCCTTACCCCAGCTCCTCCCCATACCCTCAGGCCCCGTCCCTTCCCCTCAGGCTTCCCCCAGTATCCATCAGGGCCCACTCCCTCCCCTCAGCCCCTCACCCGCCACCAGCGCCGGTCCACGCCGAACCCCCCGCTCCATGGCCCCGTTGCCATGGTTACGAGGGGGCGGGGGGCCGGGCAACGCGAGGCCTTACGGTGCCCAGAGTGCCCCGCGCCGCGCCGGAAGTGAGTGTGCATTTCCGGCGGGGGCGGCACGGGGCTCGGCGTCGCTGCCTGCTGCGGTCGCCGCCGCCATGAAGGACGTGCCGGGCTTCCTGCAGCAGAGCCAGAGCGCGGGGCCGGGGCAGGCCGCCGTGTGGCACCGCCTGGAGGAGCTCTACAACAAGAAGTGAGCGCCGGGGGGGGCTCCGCGGGATCGCCCCGAGGTGGCTGCCGGGGTCCTCCCCGAGGTGCTGGGCTCCAGGCGGGGCTGGGGCTGTGGGGAGCGGGGGTGGCTCGGTCAGCGCTGCGGTAACGTGCGGGGGAACGGCGGGGTGCTTTCCGTGTTCCCCTCGGTGCTGCGGTCATTCGGCCGGGGAGTCCTGGTTCCGCGTGGTGGGGTCACCGCTGTGTCTCGTCTCTGTTTTGCCCTTGTGTGGACTGAGTAGTGCCGAGCGTGAGCTGTAAGGCGCGGCCCGAACCGTGGGGGTGGTGTCAGTGTGAGCTCGCGGGATGCCCTGCTTGTGCGTGGCCCCGGGTGTTGCTGCGAGGGTAGAGTGACTGAAGGCTGCACGTGGGGAAAAGCGTCTGGGGGTTAGCTAACAGCGGCTGCTGAACGCGAGCCAGCAGCGTGCCAAGGAGGCCAACGGCTTCCTGGCTTTTGTCTGCAATAGCCTGGCTAGCGGGAGTAGGAGGTGATCGTCCCCTTGTACTCAGCTCTGTTGTGGCTTCACCTTGAGTGCTGTGCTTTGTGTTGGGGCCCTCGCTACCAGAAGGACATGGAGGCCCTGGAGCATGTCCAGAGAAGGGCAGCAAAGCTGGTGAGGGGTCTGGAGCACACGTCTTATGGGGAGTGGCTGAGGGAACTGGGATGGTTCAGTTTGGAGAAGAGGAGGCTTGGGGGAGACCTCATCTCTCCTAACAACTGCCTGACAGGAGGTTGTGGCAAGGTGGGGGTTGGCCTCTTCTCCCAGGTAACAGTGGTAGGACTGCTGAGGTGACAGCATCAAGTTGCACCAGGGGAGGATCAGGTTGGATATTAGGAAACATTTCTTCTTGGGAAGAGCAGTGATGCACTGGCACGGGCTGCCTGGGGACGTGGTGCAGTCACCATCCCTGGGGATGTTTGAGAACCATGGAGATGTGGCCCTGAGGGACTTGGTCATTGGGTGCGATGGGGTGGGCTGGAGTTGGACTTGACCTCAGATGTCTTTTCCAATCTTTATAGTTCTGTGATTCTATGTTTTGAAGGCTCTGGCACCAGCTGACTCTGCAAGTTTTGGACTTTGTGCAGGACCCTTGCTTTGCCCAAGGAGATGGACTCATCAAGGTGAGGTGCTCAGCTATCCCTGAGCCTTTGTTCTCCTTTCTGTGACAAAGATGAGCGATGGTATTTTCCTGCTAACAAAACTAAGTGCTCTGTGACTTATCTCAGGGGAATTACTGAACTAGAGAAACTTATCTGCTTCACAAACTCCTCCCAGATGCAAGTGTGTGGGATTTGGGTAGCTTTTTTGGAAGCATGCAAAGATTAAATGTGCCAGTGGAAGGAGCCTCAAATTCACGTTATTGTGATTTCATTCACTCCAGATTTTGGACATGGGGTGTAGCATCTTTTTCTTTCCCTTTTGTAACAGGGTGGTTTACTGTTGCAAATACAGGATAGGCTGGATACAGTATAGAATCACAAGGTGGGAAAGGACCTACAAGATCATCTAGTCTAACTGTCCTCCCATTCCCCTTGCTACCACAAGCCACTAAACTATATCTCGTAGCTCCTCATATATACTATATATGATAGTTACAGAGCATTGTATACAGTAGTTCTTTCTTGATGAAGAGCCACTGGTTTCTAGTTGTGGAATGTGTGTGAAGGAGTTGGAGAACGTGTGCAGGGAGTTTAGAAATGTTCAGGCCTGTGCTTTTTGTGCATTGGTAATAGAAGGCAAGCACCAGGCTTGGTCTGCAGAGAGGCATTGCGTTTCAGTATCTGCTAGCTCATAAGGTTCATGAATCACCCCTTGCAGGTGGGAGGATACTGAACGGATAGGGTTATCCCCAAAAAGCTGATTCAGCTGGATGCTGAATTTTGCATGACATGGCTCTTTCCTACTTTATTGGAAGAATGAATGGGAATACAATGAAGAAGTGAATGTTGTGGGTAAAACAAAACGTCTCTTTTCCCTGACTGTTGATATCTTTGTCCCCACAGCTTTATGAGAACTTCATCAGCGAGTTTGAACACAGGTGAGTTTATTTGCCTGGAAGCTTTTAGATAACCTGCAGCTGACAAGTACTGCTCTGACAGTGAGTTCTTCATTCTAGGGTGAATCCCCTGTCCCTGGTAGAGATCATTCTGCATGTAGTCAGGCAGATGACAGGTAAGTGACCTTACCCTTTGCTTACAGTGTTTTTAAGGAGTGATGCCCATGAAAGGTAGTAGTAGTAACAGCTAAATCTTCAGTGCTGAGCTGTTGTCTTCCTCTTGTATGGAAAAGGGAAAGCAGCAACACTAAGAGCTTGAGTAATTAGTGCTATGTAAGAGCAGCTGCACCATTGCTCAGCTGGGAAATCAGCTCATGTGCAGAAAGCCTGGCCTACAGATAGCAGCACCTTCAGGAGTTTGGACAGTACACTGTAGGAAAAAATCCTTGATTTCAGGTAGAGGATTTACTCCTAGGTTAATTCAGTGGAGTTCCTGAGGTTTTTCTTGTTGCAGATCCCACTGTGGCCCTTACCTTTCTGGAAAAGACTCGAGAAAAGGTATTTTTGAGATCACCCTTCCTGGTTGTTCACCTACATGAATGGTAACGTGTATTTCATATGCAAAACAGCTGAAAAGACATCTATGTTTTGAGACCTGTGGTGGGGAATACCTGCTCCTTAGAGTGAACACCTGTGTTTCAATGCTACAACTTGTTAACAAATGAAGTATAACTGGGTTTAGGTTTCAAGAGCCTGCCTGACTGGAATGGAAACACTCAAGTATGGGTTTCTGTAACTGCAGGTAAAAAGCAGTGATGAAGCTGTCATTTTGTGTAAAACGGCCATTGGGGCACTGAAGCTGAACATTGGAGACCTGCAGGTGACAAAGGTGAGGTGGTAACTGGAGTTGTGCAAGTACTCAAAGAGGTTTGGAGCTCAGTGTTGCAGTTCAGTGTGTCTGTGCTTCAGTTGTGAATGAGATGAGCAGAGATATGCAGCTCCTAGGACTTGCAGCTCTCCTTTATGTCTCGTAGGCCATAAAAATGTGGGTGTAGTGCTTACAGCCAGTGAAGTTTCAGGAAGGTTCTGAGAACCATCTTTTGAAGCTCAGGGTTTTCCACGCAGTTCAGCTTGAGCCTTTTGCAAGCTCAAACATTTGGAAGGATGGTGGTGTTAAGTACATATAGCTGGAGCTTGAGATGGTTTTCTTGTGTGTGTGGGTTTTTTTTAACTTAAGAATCTTGTAGAGGAAGAATGCCATTATTCTTAATACTGTGGTAGTGGCTTTGGCTGTGGTCTCACCTGCCCTTACGACTGAATGGATGTTACTTGCAGAACAGATATGCTAACCCTTAATGGTAAACTGGAAGGGCAGGGGGTGGATGTGTATGACAAACACGTTTTCTTTCTGTAACAAACATGTTTTCCACTCTGCTAGGAGACCATTGAGGAGGTTGAGGAGATGCTGAACAACCTCCCTGGGGTGACTTCAGTTCACAGCCGCTTCTATGATCTCTCCAGCAAGTACTACCAGACGATTGGGAACCACGCCTCCTACTATAAGGATGCTCTGAGGTTTCTGGGATGCATTGATGTTAAAGATCTGCCAGGTAACTCTTCCTTTGCTTAGCAAAGAGAGCCTCGACTTTATTCTCTGTTTTATCACTTCAGTCTAAAGAAATGCACTGGTTTTCTCAGCTTTGGGTGTATCGTTGGTTTAGGACCTCAATAGCAAGAGGGCAGGGAGGAGGGGGACAGCTAGGAAACACATGAAGAGTGAGTAGGATTCTGCTCCCAAGTGCATTGAGGTGATGGAGGCAGGGGATAGTGCTCCTACCAAGAGGGATAGTTTGTTCTAGTTCCCCAAATCTTCAATATAGGTTCAAAAACCAGCCTCTCTGTTTTCTTTTTGTTCTTCTACACTCCTGTGCTTGTTGCAGGTTTCTGAACTTCAGGCATGGGAAAGGATAAGGAGAAGGGCTGGGGATAATCTAATACAGGCAGAGAAGAAAGTGAGGGAGAGGCTAATGGGACTTAGACTGCTGCTCCATGCAAATGCTTATTGACACTTTGGTGTTGTTTGTATGGTTTTTGTTTCTACAGTATCAGAGCAGCAGGAGAGAGCCTTTACCCTGGGGCTGGCAGGGCTCTTGGGAGAAGGTGTTTATAACTTTGGAGAGCTGGTAAGGGATGCTACTTTCCTTCAGCTGTTGAGTACTAGGAGTTGATTTTATCCCTTTAACAGTGTTTTGCATTTGTCCTCCAGCTCATGCACCCTGTTCTGGAGTCCCTGAGGAGCACTGATCGGCAGTGGCTGATTGATACGCTTTATGCCTTCAACAGTGGTAATGTAGAGACATTTCAGGCTTTGAAGTCAGCGTGGGGTCAGCAGGTGAGTGAATGAGTTGATACATTGCTTAAGGCCTAGGCTTGATATTTACAGAGGTCATCTAGGAGATTCTGTGATCTTTAACTTAAGATTTCCTAGCTCTTTGGGTATGATTGTAATCACAGAACTGTAGTGCTCCTTTCATCCTGGTTGGTTTTGTCAGAGAATATAGGGACTGCAAAGTTCAGGAAGCTTTATTAATTGTGATCTTTGTGAGAGGGCACTTGGACAGCATCTGCCTCTTTGCTCCCTTGTTCTCTCCCAGGTGATGGCAGACACCTGACCGTAGTATTATGGACGTGACAGTAGTTTGCAGATTGACTTGTCTGCTTATGCAAGGCTTTTATTAGGAGGCTGCCTACCTTGTGTGTTTAACTGTGCAGTTCTCAGGACTTGCTTTATGGAGTCATTGCCAAGCAGTGGGTGGCTTGTAATGGTTTTGCTCTCATACAAGGGGATTTGTGAGGCACCACCAATGGGTTCTGTGTGACTTACCCCTGCGTATAGCATGCTCCCCCAGCAGGGAAGAATAAGTGATAATGGACTTGTTGTGTTTTACCCTCTCACAGCCAGATCTGGCTGCAAACGAAGCGCTTCTGCTGCAGAAGATTCAACTGTTATGTCTTATGGAGGTGAGCTGCTGAGCTGAGCTGTCATATGGGAAATGTGGGAAATGGAAAGGTGCTGCCCTGACTGCTTTTTGATGGGGTTAGCATCAAAGTCAAGTGCTGCATTCTCTGCTGAGCAGATTCATTCGTATGACTTTGAGAAAGAAACACCAGAGTGTAACTAGCTGGTTGATAGCAAGCTTTACCTCTAGGTGGTGCCAAGAAGCAAATATTGCTGGGGAAAAGCCTTGTGCTGCTTCTTGTGTGTGGTTTCAAGGACTCAAAGGTTTCTCTTTCAGGCGGGATATGGAGGTGTGGAAGTAAGGAGCAAGCTTTGTACCTAGGGGCAGTATCTGAAATAACTCTTCAGATATGTTCTGGTGTAAGAAAGATCTCTAAAAGGTGGTTAAAGCCTTAACCAACTTACATCCTTTCCCTGGGAGGTAACTCAACGTTGAAAACGTTTTTCTCTGTCACTTTAAGACTTTGGTTATATTGTTAACAAATAGTGTTTGTGTGTAAACCTCTATGGCTCTGGATCTGTTTTCAGAGCTGCATTATCTAAACCATAATGTGTGTTTATGTATTTATGCACGCACATTCTCTCCATGCGTGTTTTCCACTTCTAGTGTTCTACCAGGAACTGCTTTTACCACCCATAGGTATTATCTTGTGGCAGCAGTTCAGCACAGACTGACCTGCTTTATTTGGAGACTGTGGTGTTGGTGGGGAAACCTGCTCAGAGCAGCCAGGTTTGTGGAGGAGTGAGGTATGCTGCTCCTTTCTGCTGGCAGGAATAGAGCTGTCTTTGAAATATTCTGATTAAATATGAGAAAGGAGTCGGTGCTGCAGGTTGAGATCTCAGCAGGGCAGTGCAATGAGAAGCTGTGTGTGCTGTAGAGGGGAGAAAAAACCAAACAAACACAACAGTGGGGCCTGATTTTTTTGCTTTCTTTTCTTCAACTCAGATGACTTTCACCCGCCCAGCCAATCACAGACAGCTCACTTTTGAGGAGATTGCTAAGAGTGCCAAAGTCACTGTGAACGAGGTGGGTTCAGCATCAAAACATTGCTCTAACCCTGACGTTTTCAACTTCTAAAACCTTCCATCTGGCTCCACTCCCTCAGGTGATCTCCGAGTGTGAACGTCCTCCCCTGTTCTTGTGTCTTTGGAGAGCTCTGTTAGGAGCAATTGCTCCCGTCTGTTAATAAGTGCATCTGGAAGATTCTTAGGCATCTGTTCCAACCTGTTGCCTCTCGTTTATATTATCCAGGACTCTGTCAAGCTGTGTTGAGTGTTTCCAGCAGGGAGAGATTTTGCCATGACACTGGTGTTTAATTTTTCTCACTGTGAAGAATTTCTTGTTTATCCAGCTAGAATTCTCTCTGAAGCAACTTTTGCCTTTTGTCTCCTCTCTTTTCACTGTGTGTCCTTGTGAGAATAGCACCTCTGTGTTCTCTGTTGCTGCCTTTTAAACACTGAAAGGCTATGAGGAGGTTTCCCCAGGCCTTTTTCCATCTAGGCTGAACAAATCCCAGCTTCTTCATATGTCAGGTTCTCTGCCTCCTCGTTTTGGTGGCTCAGGTGCAGGACTTTTTGCTTGTCACTGAGCTAAGAATTGTGTAGTATGATGTATAGAGATCTGTCTTTATGGTGGCTCTTATTTCCAGCATCTCTACCTCTCCTACCACTTTTGTGTCATCTGCAAATTTGCAGTCCTGCTGGTGTTAAAGAGTATTAATTAGTATTGGACCCAGTGTCAACTCGTGAGAAACTCTACTTACAATCAGCTGCCTGATCAACTCTGAGACATTAATCCTGCCTTTGAACTTGCAGGAAGAACCTGCTAAGACTCTCATCCTGTCGTGTCTCTGTATGCTGCAACTAGCTTGTTTAGCAAGGATGTGGTATAAGTTGTTGTTGAATATCAGCAACGATATGTGCTAAATCAAAGAAGCAGCTCCTCACCCACCCTTCAGCTTTACTTGTTTGCTTAAAACAAATAATTCACAGGCTGGACCCATTTAAAGGCATTGTACATCCCTGGGGAAACGGGTGATCCCCTGTTTTCTTGATGTGTTTTTCCCTTTCATTCTTTTTAAGGTGGAACTGCTGGTGATGAAGGCTCTCTCAGTAGGCTTGGTAAAGGGCAGTATTGATGAAGTGGATAAGAGGGTGCACATGACGTGGGTGCAGCCACGTGTGTTGGATTTACAACAGGTAACGAGCAGCTGGAATACTGTGGCAGTATTGATGTATTTTCTTGTGCCTTAGTTGACCTGGAAGCTGAGGTAAGAGGTGCTAAAGGTCACTGAGAATGGATCGTTAACTGCTTCTTGAAGGTGTGCAGGGAACTCAGAAGTATATTAGCTTTTCCTCCACTGTTTACATTGCCTTTGGCTTTCTCCTTGAGTATATGGTGCATCTTTATCTGTTTTGCAGTAAGTGCTTATAAATCTGTTAGGAGAAAGGCTGATAGAAGCTTACCCAAACCACCAGAAAACTTCACTGAGGTGACTGGTTTGAAGGATCCACATCCTGGAAACAGGAATGTGTGGGACAGAGATGCTTGAGTTCCTGGGCCGTAGCTGGTGGTCTCGTCTCAGGACGAGAGTAGCTCAGGGTGATAAAGACAGAAGGTGCCGAGTTCCTCAAGTTCACCTTCATAACAAACGTTCTGAGAAGTTGGAGATCTCAAGCATTTTGCCCTTCGTGGGTTCGTGGTGGTGATGGGAGCAGTCAAGTTACTGTGGGTTTGTCTTCCAGATCAAAGGGATGAAAGATCGCCTGGAGTTCTGGTGCACAGATGTGAGAAGCATGGAGATGCTGGTGGAGCACCAAGCCCATGACATCCTGACATAGAGGACCTTGCACTATCCTGGGAGAGGAATTTCTACTGCTACTGATGCTAGCAGCACTCAGACCACTGACTCTGTACTGAATTATATTGAAGGGGGGTGGGTGGGCAGAGGGGAGAGCAGCTTTACGACGCGTGTTCAGAGGAGTAAGTGGCCTTTTGCTGTGTAACCCTTTGGTGCTTGGAGTCAAGATTTCCCTATGCGCTAACATTAGTGGCACTGGCCGTGGGAGCTCCCATCCTGCTCTCGAACAAAGAGGTCAAAGGCTCCGTGGTGGCTGATTTATCAGTCCTGCTGTCAAACAACTGTGGGAGGATGTGATACTCGTTGCATGTTACAGGAGCGGAGGCTATTTGCCCGCTGAGGGGGTAGCTGAAGCTCCTCTATCAAATGTGCTAGAGAGGTGCCTGACCATTGTATGTGGTGTTGGCCTTAGGAGGGCATGACCTTCCCTGGTACCCTCTCCCTCCCTGCCCTGCAGCAGCCTGAAGGCAGCTTTACCGAAATCATTTCTACTGCCCTCTTTCTCCACAGTCCCTCCTCTTCATTTGCAGTAGAGGGAGTGTTTACTCCATCAAAGGGTTTTTTCCAGGATTACCATTCAGTGGATTTGGTTTTATATACTTCTGGGGGTGGTTGTCTTTTACGAACACTTTGTGCTAAAGTGAATTGCAGCAGTATTGCTGGAATAAACTTCTCTGCCTTCCCTTTTCTGTAGTTCTGTAGTGCATTCTTTTGCACTTGTATCTGTAAGCAGACCAGAGACCCACTTCCTCTAGAGTTTTGTATTTAAGAAACAACAACAGCACAACCCTTTTCCCAGAGCAGTGCAGATTGAATTAGTCTGCAAATCAGCAGCAGGGTAAGCATGTAATTCACTTAGCATGTAGCACTTAGTACATATGTACTTCAAGTTTTTTCCCTTCTGGGAAGCTGTGTGATGCCTTTTCTCAAGGAAGTATTGCTGCAAAGGGCTGAGGAAGGCCTGAGCTAACGCTGTGGTTTTAGAGGTTTAATCTGGTCATTTTTAACTCTTAACAGCAGCTTTTAAAGCTTCCCATAATCTCGTTGTTTTACTCTACTGGTGCAGATGTTTATAAGGACAGAAGATGATTGTGCACAACAAGAATGTGAACCAAGTTTGAAAGGGGGCTGTCCAAGTAATCATTTGGATGCGCAGTACTTGATAATGTGTGGTACATTAATTGAACAGTGGTGTAACAGCAAGATCTGTAGCAGTATTGAGCTGAACAGGGCCCTGTTAGCGTAACTGGATGCTTTCTATAGGATTTAAATTACTTGGTTTTGGTGCTGCTGCCTATGCATCCAGGGGTAGTTTTTCTTTCAGTGCTAACTTGATTGCTGCTGTGATTCAGGTGCCTTATGTGGCACTTTGATTCTCTGATGATGAAATACGCTGCGTCACCAGTGCAGAAATGTTCATCCTTATGATGCTTTCTCGAGGCTGCTGTCTTGACTCTGGGTTTAATGCCAGCAACTGGAAACAGAAAGTGGCTGATGCTGCTGTGTTGATGCTAAGATGCCTTGGACAAGGAGGAATTAAGCTTTGAAAGAACAACCAAACCAAAATTGTTGAATCCTACATCTGGTTGCATCCCACCCTTCTCCCTCTAATCAGTTTTGTTCCAGATTTCCTCTGGTTCAGAGTGACCAGGAAGGGCCTGCCCCTTCCTTTCCCAGTCCGTTGGCTGTTATGTTTTGCTCTGCCCTCGTTAGCTCAGCTGTCAGATTGTGTGGCACCAGGAAAAGAGAACAAACCCTTTCTCCTGCGATGGAGCACATGGTCCCAGAAAAACCAGCAGAGCCAGATGTTTCATACCAACATGAGTTTTAATGGACATGCTCAGAGGGTTCTTCCCTGGGTGAAGACCCATTCTGTGATCTCAGTTCTACTCCTCAGTCTGCTCTGCTCTTGTAGTGCTCCACGTGGGCCAGGACCCAGGCTGCAGGCCCCAGCAGGCACGTGAACATCACAGTCATCGCGATGGCTTGCTCCTGCCATCAGGAAAGGGAAGAGAGGGGTTAATGAAGAGACTGCATGCGTGGGGTTTCCAGGATGATTGCACACTGGTACAGTGTCTAATGCATTCTGTTGTGCTTCTCCTTGCTCTTTCTGGGCTCAGCTGAATACCCCTTGGGGCTGTGGGAGGAAGTTTTGGTAAGCCCTGCAGCTCTCTCCAGCAGCAGCCCATGCTGGCCACTCTCTGCGTTGGTTCCTATCGCTCTGTCTTTCTCAGTCACACGTTGGCTGGGGAATCAGAGCGACTGGTGGCTGTCAGTCAGCAGTGGGACCCAGGCCTGGGCTCACAGCATTGCTGAAGCAGCTGTGCCTGACTTTCAGATGACTTTGAGAAGGGAAGAGCGGCCTGCAGAGGTCTCTACTTTACCCCTGCCTACTTTACTTTTATTTCTTTTCTTATTCACCTAAAAGAAGAGACCAGGCTTGGGGAGCAGCTCTCTCTCCTGAGAGTGGCAGACCTTGGATATGCAGATGGGGTAAACTTCCCACACCAAAGCTGGTGGTGAGAACTGTCCAGGATTTCTGGTATAAGGTTCCTTCTTCCAACCTCCTTTCACCTGGCCTAGGAGGGTCCCTGCAGCTGCTGCTTGGGTGGGGGGTATCCCCACTGCAGAAGGAAGGAATGGTGCCAGGACCCAGCCCTGCAGCAGCTCCCCCTGCCCTTGAGGACAGCTGCTGTGGGAGTGAGTGCCCCCTGGAATTGGTGGTTGGGGGGGGGGGGGTAACAGGGCATGGGGCTGCCCTGTACTGGTGGGGGACCACTGCCACATTCTTCCTTTTGCTTTCAGGCTGCTCAACAGCCTGATCCTCTTTGGCTGTGACCCTGAAAGTTCCTTCCTACCCCCCCGAACACACAAACCTTGCTTTATATTCCCCAAGAAAAACATTGATCCGTGACCCCCAGCTACCTCCCTCTCCCCCACCCCTTGTTGTTCCTCACAGCCCCCCACCAGCTACTTACAGCAGGAGTGACAGGGTGCTCAGGTGGCTTGGAGGTGACCCCGGCCCGGGGCACCCTCTGTGCCCGCAGCAGTGCAGCCAGCAGCCGGGAGCCCCTCTGGAAGCCCTGCATGGCGCTGACGCACTGAGTGCCTCCTTGCTGGGTTGCAGCTGCGTGCCCTGTTGCTGTCACCACTGGGCACAGGGCCCAGGGCTCTCCTGAGAGCTGCAGGGGCCTGTAAATGTCAGGGTTCTCCTAAAGGGCTGTTTTCATCCTTTCCCTGGAGTGTTTGGTTTTTTTTTTTTTTTTTTCTTTTTCTTCCAGGGGTAAGAAATAGGGCACCACAGAGAGGTCTCCGGCTGGAGAGCAAGCCTATTTTTTGAGGGGTTTTCTTTAATCCATACATCCTTGGAGTGATGCAGATGTGATACCCAAAATCACTTCTCCAAATCATGGCTTCTCTTTCTTCCCTTAGAGCTCAATGGGTGCACAGGCTCACAACACATGTGGGTGTTTGCATAGAATCTTGGACGCCTTTTCCAACCTTAATAACTCTGTGCCTATCAAGTCTAGTCATCAACCCATCACCACCATGCCCACTAAACCATGTCCCTCAATGGAATCATTAGGGTTGAAAAAGACCTCACAGGTCACCAAGGCCAACCATCAACCCATCACTTCCATATCTGCTAAGCCATGTCCAAGTGCCACAATGTGGTATTGTCTGTCCTGCAAGCTGTGGACCATCAAAGCTGCCCGCTGAAGCTTTCTGCTTGCCAAGACCCTTCAGCAGAAGGGGTTGGAAGGCTCCAGCCTGGCTCTTGTCCCCATGGCGTGCAGAGGGAAATGTTGTGTCCTTTCCCTTTGCTGTGTCCCTGCTTTGCTGAATAACCCAGCTTTGTTCTCTCCTTACAGACAGCTCCATAGAAGGATTGCCAGCAGTCATAGAGCTGGGAGTGCTGCTTTGCCCTCTGTGACCCTCTTCACGGCTCCCAAAACTCTGTGGTTCAGATGGGGTTGGGGTTGGGTGCCGCACCAAGGCTTTGCTTCCTGAATGCCAGTAGCGACTTTGAGTCAGGTATTGGCTTTTGATGGATTTGCAGCCCGTGGAACAGCTGTGCAGTATTTACTCCATCAGCACAGGGTTGATAATCCTCTTGGAGCAGCAGCCCAGAGGCAGTGGGTTGCTAGGAGAGGCCCAGCATCTGCCTGCTGTGATCTCCGTGTCTCCCCTTATCCATGGGGAACCGACCTTAGATCTTTCTGCTCAATGAGGTTTGTTTGTCCCTATGAGTGCCACATGGGCTGTGCTCTCCCTCTCCTTATTTGATGGAGTACAAACACACATCTGCAGAGAAGTGCTCACCTCCCTTTGCTGAAGGAGACGATAAGGGATGAGTCTGGGGCATTGCAGCCTGTCTATACCAGCACGCAGGGGCTGGGAATTGAAATCAGCGTGAGAAGCCCTCCTGGACTCTGCCTGTTTGTGGGGTTTAAACAACACCCAAATACAATGGGGTTGGAGGAATGGGGATGGGTGGTGCCTGTGCCTTTATCATGCTGCAAGTCAGGGTGGGGGCCTCCGGCACTGGAAAAAATTGCAATGCTAGCTCAAGTTCAAAGACCAGAAACTTACTAAGCAGTAAAGCTGAGTGATAAAGCCTGGCTTTTCAGCAGCAGGTAAGCAAGAGGGTCACAGCATGGTCGGAGACAAAGGGTGGCTCTTGTCAGTGATTGCTTACGTGGGAGCAATCCTCGGGGAGTGTCGCTGTGGCTCTCTGCCAGGAACACAACCATTGCTGCATTTCCTGGATAGCTTTTGCCTGACCACTTTTCTCTTTTGGTTCCTCCTCGCGCAGCCCCGTGCTGAGCGCAGCTCCTCTGTGCAATCACCCGTGTTCCAGGATTAAGGTTGTTTGATTTTGCTAGTAAGGAAGGGGAGGTAATAAAAAAAAAAAAGCATTTTCCTTCCTCCTCTCTGTGCTGAGCAACTTCCGCCGTTCCCCTGCACAGGGCCCCACGGCAGCGGCTTTCACCCGAAACGCAAGGCAAGGCCTCACCCGCACACCTCCCGCACCCTTCATCCCCCAGCAGGCAGGAGGAAGGCTTTCCTCACCATCCCACCTCCTGACATCAGCCCCTGTTAGCTTTGGGGCACAGCCAGCCCAAGTCCCAGCTCTGCTTGCAGAGCCCGTCCGTGCCCCACCTCTGTGGTTTTTGGTATTGCAGTGCTGAGTACCTCCAGGCGCTGGTTACAAGGCGCTGTTTGTGTGTGTATGTGGAGATGTACCCCAAAATTCATTGAATATAGAGCTCCTGCCCCAGCCAGCTGATAACAAGCTGAGCTGGAGATGGAAGAGTGAAGCGTAGGAGTAGTATGAGGATAAAGGATACATGAATACTTATTGATGCTGGGAGGAAGATGGCCATGTGATGGGATGTGTTGGGAGAAATTGGTGAGATCCCAGCCTGGAGAGGGCAACAGAAGAGGGGAAAAACTGGAAAAGCAACAAAAGAAACGAGCATGCGAGGTTTGGGTAAGGTAGGCAGGCCACCTGGAGATGTGTGAAGTTTCACAAAGGGAAAGAGCTTCTGTGGAGCAGACCCCCCCCTGAGGCGCTGGGAGGAAAGCTGGGATGGAGGAAAGCCACAGGGTGGAGGCTCTGGTGGGAACCATTGCCATCACCCTGTCCAGCCCACCTCTGATTTTTTGTTGTTTTCTTTTTCCTTTCGTTTTGCAGCTCCGGCTGGTGATGGCTGATGGTGAGGAGGACCCTGCTGTGTTCACCTCCACTTGTTTGCCCTCTGACCCACGGCTCCTTGCTACGGTGACCAATGCTTACCTGGGCACCCGCGTGTACCGCAACATCCTCCATGTCAATGGGGTGTACAACGGGGCGGCGGGGGACACGCACCGTGCTGACATCCCCAGCCCGGTCAACGTGAGGATGACAGTGAATGATGGGGATGTGCCTGTTGAGACCTTCACCTTGAACACACGGACAGGTAAAGAGCAATGCATGAGCAGGTTATCTCTTTCTGTAGTTAAAAGACGTTTGGTCAATAAACTCAATAGTTTATGAAGAAATTGGATGAATTGTACCCTAAATTTCATTGACTCTCAAAGGCATCCAACTGTGTTGTTCAGGTGCAGGCATTTGTTTTGTAGACATCTAGTGATTGTGTTTGGTGAACTCCATTAATGTTTCTAACAGAGCTAGAAACTGATATGGCACTGTGTTTGCTCTTATCTTTGGACAGCAGCCAGCTCTGATCTTGGTGGAACATTGGAAAGTGTAATTGGGAGAATGGTGAGGAGGGTGTTTTTGTTCATCCTTCTGGGAGCGCTCATTTTGCAGATTTCAGGGCTGAGCTGTACAGAATACTAAGAAATCTCTAAGTGATGCAGTGGACGCAGCATGCAGAAGGCCTTACTGTCCCACATTATTCTTCTAATTTGGTGTTGGAGCAAGCAGAGAATAAGAGCTAGTGAATTTGAGACCATATCCCAACCCCTGCTGGAGCTAAGCTCAGCAAACGCTGCTCAATCATGAAGCTTAGTAAAATATTTTATTGCACAAATCATTCTTCGTCACCTTGGTCAGATTAAGGGTGTTAACAGTATTGCCAAGACTTATGTTTGGATCTGGACCTGGAAAGGACAGTTCCATTGCCAATAGGAACTGGTAGAATTGGGAAGCTAAGGCAGAACATCAGGACCCGATGGTCAAAAAGGCTCTTGCTACACTTACAGGAACCTTCAGCCATAAGCTTCAGTCACCCAGTTATACAGCCACGCACCAGATCTATGCTCACCATTCCCTCGTCCACCTGATGGCCTTCAGCATCACCATCCAGCGATCAGCTGGCACCAGCCAGCCCATCACTGTGCGGCTCCAGACTCCTTTTGTGCCAAAGAGCCAGGACTTGGACCTGCAGCAAGGACCAGACTTCCAGGGAGCACAGTGAGTGTGGGCCGTGGGCACAAGAGCTTAGCTCTGAGCGAGTCCTTCCTAGGCTATAGCATGTTGCTTTGCTCTCAGATGGGGGACAAACTGTAAATATACAGCTAGAGCTAGACTGAAATGGGAACTATCATTGAGGTTTGTGCACATCTGCTTCTTTCTGGCAGGCAGGGCAAAAAGAATTAAATATAGAAACAGTTTTTATTAGTTGCGACTCTGAAATCACTACTTACACTTACTTGTGAAATGGCTTCAGAGACCACAGAGGCTACACTTGGTTACAAAGAGATGAGTTTGAGGAAGATAGCGAGCTTGAAGGAGACGACCTCTAAACATGGCTTCCATGAGGGAGCTGTAATCAGTCTGTCATCTGATGGGAACAGGGGAAAGATACTCAGCTGCTGGAGGCAGTTCAACCTGCACGGCTGCCCTGCAAAGCTGTGGGTGCCCCATCCCTGGAGATGCCCAAAGCCAGGCTGGACGGGGCCCTGGGCAGCCTGAACTGATGGGGGGCACCCAGCTCATAGCAGGTTTGGGGCGGGGGGGGGCTTTGAGTTCACTTCCACCCTAACTGTTCTGTGGTTCAATGTGCACGGTACCATCTGCTTTGCTCTCCCCCTCCCCGTTCCTCACCATCTCCTGCAGCTACATCTATGGGCAGACACTGGTTCCTGAGGTGGAGGGGGGACCGCAGCCCATCGTGCACATGCTGTGGACTCCTGTGCCACAAGCTGTCACCTTGCACAAGGAGGAGCAGGAGCAACGCTGGGAGTTCCTGACGGCTGTGGCTGAGAGCGAGGAGGAGGCCAAGAGGAGCTACAGCGAAGGGCTGGCACTTGTGGCTGCTGGCTCCCTGCACTCCTCCCATACTCGTGCCTGGGCTGCTCTGTGGAGAGGGTGCTGTGTGGACCTGGAAGGCCCGCTGCCTTTGAGACAGGCCCTCTATGGGTGTCTCTATTACCTGTTGAGTGCCATCCCTCCCCATGATACACCGGGATTCCGCTTCCATGGCATCAGCCCTGGTGGCTTGTCCAATGGCACACGGGGCGAGGACTACTGGGGGCACGTCTTCTGGGATCAGGTGGGCTGAGGCAGTGCTGGTGTTTGCCTGGGGGCTATGAGGAGGGATAGAGAGGCTCAGTGAGGAGTGACTGGGGTAGAGAGGCTCAGCATGGGACTGCTGGCCTCCTTAATGACAATAGGGATGTTTGGCAGTGGTCTCTTATAGAAGAGCATCCTTCTTCTCCTTTGGAAACACCTACCGAGGCCCATCTCCGTCCATGGAGCCCCTGATCCTTTTGTCGACCTAAAATCTGAAGCACAGATTGGGTTGCTCACACAAGAGAGGCCAATGCAAAGGGATCTTCAGCAACTAGGTTAGAGTAAGGTCACCAGATTTTAGCTTCTCTAAATGAATTGACACCTGCCCACATCCTCCCAGTGTCGGTGGCAGCAGTAAGCCCTGTTGTGCCTGAACTACTGCAAGAATGGAAATATTTTTTCTGCTATGGGCATGTTCTGCTTTTCAAGTTAAGTTTGTTGTGTACTCAATAAACAAGTTGGTCTGGGTGGCTTTTCCCCAGCAAGAGGCTTGGGTTTGCTCTCAGAGCAGCCACACCAAGTGAGTACACAGCTCTGCAGTTGAATATCTCACGTGTGATATGAGCAGGAAGGACAGCTGGATGGTGATGAGACTTCTACCTAGTTTGGTCTTTCAGGGCAAGGACTTTTCAGTCCTGTGGACCTTGTTGGCTTTCTTCCTGGCAATGTGTGGTTTTGACCCATCAGATCCTCCAGCCTCCCCTCTCTAGCATGGCAGGAGATCCTGCTGGGCTTATCCTAGTGAGATACCAGGGAGGTGACTGGCAAGGAATTGAAAGCATGGGCACCTGGATGCATCTGTGAGGGCAGAAACAGTCCCTCTTGCATTGGATGCAACCGACAGCGTATTTAAGTAGTGGCCATGGTCATAGCATTCAGCACTGGGGGTGGACTTGAACAGGCAGGAGCATTTGGCTGCCCTACCAACCCGTCTTACCACTTTGCTTTGCCTGCATGTTTCCAGGACACCTGGATGTTCCCAAACATCCTGCTTTTTTATCCCGAAGCTGCCCGAGCCATCTTGGAGTACCGGATTCGCACGCTGGAAGGAGCTCTACTCAATGCTCAGGAGCAAGGCTATGAGGTGGGGACAGAGATGTGGGGCTGAATGTCACCCAGAAGGATAGTCAGGCTTTCCTTGAGCCAGCGGCTGTGAGCTAGGTTTTACCTAGACCAGGATGATCGTTTCAAGGTGTGCTCAGTTGCTCCATGGATGTCTTCTCCCAACAGGGTGCCAAGTTCCCATGGGAGAGCGCAGCTACCGGCCGGGAGGTCTGTCCTGAGGACATCTATGGAGCCCAAGAAATTCACATCACCGGGGATGTTCTGATGGCCTTTGAGCAGTATTATTATACCACGCAGGTAAAGGGAGTGTCTGTCACAGTTTAGACCCACTTGAATCTCCCTCATGCTCCCTGTCTTTCTGTGGCTTTGGCTCCTTCCAGGACCAGAAGCTGTTCAGGACGGATGGAGGCTGGGAGCTGGTGAGTGCCGTGGCTCAGTACTGGTGCAGCAGGATGGTGTGGAGTGAGGAGGAGCAATGCTACCACATCCGAGGTACTTCTGAATGGAAGGACTTGAGCTTGGAGCTTGGGAAAGACGCACAGTTAATGACTTAAAGGTCGCATTGCCTGAAGCGAGGGAGATGCCCTCAGGATGAGGTATCTGCTGCCCGATGGTCTGCCCTTTCTCAGCTAAATCATACAATATCCTGGCTTATGGAGGACCACAAGGATCAGTGAGTCCATTGAGCTTTGTTAGTGCCGATCGTAGCGAGAACACTTGGGCAGCACGTTTCCCCCTGCCCAGTGGTTGTAGAGAACCCACACCCACACTGTTCCAAAGAAAGTAAAGAGGTGAGGATGAGCATTCTAAAGTTATCAAAGCCAGGAGTGCATTTTGGGAAAGAATGGACCCCAGACAATCAGAGAATCATAGAATGGTTGGGTTGGAAGGAGCCTTAAAGATCACTGAGCTCCAGCCCCCAGCCATGGACTGGTTGACCCCCGGCAGGTCAGGCTGCCCAGGGCTCTTGATCTGGCCTTGGGCTCTTCCAGGGATGGGGCACCCGCAGCTTCTGGGCATTTCTATGTTAATGAAGCCAAATTCTCATCTGTGGGAGGGATGGCCACCTCAGGGGTTTTGTTAAGAACTGAACCCATGGTGGGGCCTGTGGGAGCAGAACACCCATCATTGTCTTAGCTCATAAGTAGGAGCTAGTGTTGGTTGAAGGACTGTTCTTTCATCAGGATACACTTCTGAGTCAGACCTTGTGTATCAAAAATACCAACACTTTTCCCACCGCACGAGTCAACATGGGCAGGCTTCGATACAATGGAGGTTTTCCTGTCCTTGTGCCACTTCCCTGAGACACACCTGGGGTGTGCTGCAGAGTGAAGTGTCCCCATCCTCTTCCCTTCCTCCAGGTGTCATGCCCCCAGATGAGTATCACCACCAGGTTGATAACTCTGCTTACACCAACGCCGTGGCACAGCGGAGGTAATGTGCATGCTTTATTGAGGCTCTGGCCCATCTCTCTTCTCATCTGCCTAGCAGGAGGAGGAGGCAGCAAGCACCTTTCTTCTCTCTCCGTACCTCTGTCCAAGCTGGTCTCCTCTGCCTTCCTCTGCATCAGCGGAAAGAAGTAGGTGTTCCCATGATGACACATTTGATGTCTCAGGTGTCTACGTTAGACAGAGAGGAACTCCCCTTCTCAGCAGTGCTTATCTCCCTGCAGCGTGTGGCATGTCTAAATAATGAGTCATTTGGAGGCTCCAAGTCCCAGCAATGAAAGTTATTACCGTAAGATTAGACTTCGATCCCACGTTCTTTCTAGGAAACTGCTTCTCTGCAGTGCTCACTCTTCCTCTTCCTCTCTCTCCAAGGGGTCCCAGCCACCCAGGCATGACATGAAGCACTGTTCCTCGCTTCTTTTCAGCTTAAATTTTGCAGCCAGCATTGCTCGGGACTTCTTGATCCCTGTGCCAGAGGAGTGGGTGGAATGTGCAAAGAAAGTCAAAGTGCCCTTCGATGCGGTGCGGAAATATCACCCTGAGTATGATGGTTACAGTCCAGGTGAGCAGAGGAGCGAGCAGTTTGGAGGTCTGCCTCTTTCTTTTTAAGCCTGCGAGAGAGAAAGGATGGGCTGAATGAAACAAAACCCTCGAGCATCGGCTCTCTCAGTATTGTCAGTACAGAGGGCCTGACTTGCAGAGCGTTATTTTCTGCCTTTTGGTGGATCCTTTCTCATTATAGGACTTATCTAGTTAAGAATTTGGGGTATGAAGAGGATAGGAAGAGGCCTTGAGAGTCTGAGATGCTGAGCTGCAGGCATTGTGGTGGCTATGGACCCATTGGTGGCAGTTAGGTTTATCTTTCCAAGGTCAAGTGCTGCATATTGAACATCCAGTAACCCCTGGTTACTGGAAGCCTGATACAAGAGGAAGAGCACGCCCAGCTTATTGCCCCTTTCCTCTGTGTTATTTGTCTTTAGCAAGGCAGTTTTGAGCTGTCCTCCAGCTCTTCAGAAGGGAATTTCACCACTTTCCCACTGTGGTGTGGATTTTATTGGCCTAAGTTTACGATTCTGTGTCAGACCCGCTCCCTTTATGAGTTAATTATTTGCAGTGGGTACGTGGTCTGGATGAGTTTTGATCACTTCTCTCAGGCGAGCCTGTGAAACAAGCTGATGTTGTCCTGATGGGCTTCCCTCTCATGCACCCGATGCACCCTGAAGTGCGGAGGAACGACCTGGTGATGTATGAGCTGGTCACTGAGCTGAGCGGGCCAGCCATGACCTGGGTAAGGGGAACTTACCCACTACGTGGTCCTTTCTATCTGAGTCACTGGATACCAGTGGGCACTGACCCACTCTGCTCTCTCCTGCAGAGCATGTTTGCGGTGGGCTGGCTGGAGCTGAAGGAGACGCAGAGAGCACAAGGCCAACTGAACAAGTGTTTCAGCAACATCACTGAGCCCTTCAAGGTCGGTTGCTTCCCCGTGGCCAGTGCCTCTTGGTTCTGTCTTGTCTGCTCCCCAGCAGGCCCTGTCTCACTGAGAGCACTTGTGATCCCTCAGTTATTGGATTATTGTACTGAGCTAGGTGGTTGCTCGCTCCATCTCCTCTCTGCACGCTCCCAGAAAGCAGCCAGGAGCCATCTTCTTCCAGTCAAGCAGCACAAAGCCCAAGTCTGTTATCATGGTCACCCCAGGCTGCCCTCTGCCTATGGGAGATGGGGAAGGGATGGGGATGTGGGACTTGAAGACCCATCAGAGCCCAGCCACCACCTTGTTCCATGATGAGCATCAGGATATGATCATTGCAACGCCCTAGATATATGACAGCAACAGCAAGCACATACAAACACATGTAACTGTGTGAGGAGTCCCAACGCAACTGCTGACATTTTTTCTTTTTGTTTCCTCTTCTCCCTGGAACAGATCTGGGTGGAGAACTCGGATGGGTCAGGAGCCGTGAACTTCTTGACAGGGATGGGCGGATTCTTGCAGGCTGTCCTCTTTGGTTACACAGGGTTCAGGTGAGACCCATGTTGTGTCTCGTTCAATTTCTATTCCAGTGGCTGGAAAGCTCAGCATTCCTGTTGCTTGTGAAAAAGAAAGGCACCCGCAGCAACTAGTGCAGAGCATCTGCACTGTGCTCTGAATGAATTGCACTGTTAATGGGTGAACTAGGGGTGCTGGGGTTGGCCACTGGTGTTCCTTTTGC
This sequence comes from Pavo muticus, assembly GCA_016647715.1. Taxonomy (NCBI): domain Eukaryota; kingdom Metazoa; phylum Chordata; class Aves; order Galliformes; family Phasianidae; genus Pavo; species Pavo muticus. The sequence goes on along the minus strand of JACDJE010000197.1, from coordinate 1,235,378 downwards.
ATGGTAATACCCAGCAGTTGTGGATGTCACTGCAGGGACAGTTTGTGATGCTGCTGAAGCAGCAAGAAACCAGGGAAGATTATTTGCTGTTCTCATGCCAAAAGGCCAAAAATAAGATCTGTACGAGAGGGGAAATGTCCTGCTGAGCCCCAGGAGCTGTGTGAGAAGGAAGCTGGTGCACTGCTTGGATAATTTCAGGCCCGTGCCTCAGCTCTGGAGCAGCTGGGTGGTTTCAGCCCTGAAGCTGTAGCCACTGGAGTGTATTCTTAGAGTTTAATTGAGGATGGGTCAGACTGAAGAGCCTTCTGGTTGCCAGCAAAGCCTCCTCGCCCTAACGATGTGTTTTTACTCTGCGCCACTAGCTGAAAGCCTCAATCTCAGCTTGTGCACAGCTCAGTGTCTTCAGAGTGCGCTGTGTGCATCCCTGTGCACAGCCCACAGGGTAGGGACTGGGAGAAAGGACTCCTCTTAGCTACTTAAAGCTTTTCAGCCCAACCACCACGGAGCTGAGAGCAGATATTCACTGCTAGCTTTGCTGGTTTGTTCGTTCTTGGTTTGGTTGGGTCTTGCTGAAGCTGATTGTGCATCCCAAAGCCTCCAGCTGCAAACATCGTGGTGCTCTCCTGAGCTATTTGGGTGTTCTGTTGCTCAGTTTTAGTACATGGCCCAGAGCCCACACTCGCGCTTTGTGCGGCTGCATTTCAACGGTGATTGCAGCCAGCTCTGCCGCCCACTGCTTGTTCCTGCACTCCTTCCCCTCTGCATCCCAGAGCAGGGCATTCCTGACACTCTGCCAGCAGAGCTGCTGCTAAGGCATATCACCATAAGGTGAAAAAACATGGTGGATTTTGTCTGTGTGTGTGGGGGGGGGGATTTTTGAAATCCAACCTCAAGACCCTAAAATGAGGAACAGAAACATCTTAGGGCACCGGGTTCAACAGATGCTTGAAGATGTGAACGCACCACCCCTGTGGCCTTGGGCACCCTGATCTGGTGCCAAATTTAATCACTGGCAATCCTGCCTGCAGCAGGGGGGTTGGAACTAGAGGGCCCTTCCAGCCCAACCATTCCATGGCTCTATGATCTTTAAGGTCCCTTCCAACCCAGCCATTCCATTGTTCTTTGATTTTTAAGGTCCCTTCCAACCCAACCACTCCATGTTTCTATGATCTTTAACCCTTCCATCCCAACCATTCTATGGTTCTATGATTAGTAGGTATGTTTGGGATTTGCCTGGACATCTTTAGGATACACGTAGGACTTTTTCTGCCTAAAAAATATAAGGAGTCGTGGGAGAGGGCCCTGGAACACTTCAGGGTGTGCTTACTCCGTAAAGCTGTTAGCAAAGCAGAGCTGACTTGCCATGCCTTTCCAGGATCACAAAGACCAACCTCCGCTTTGACCCTGCATTTCCCAGTGATGTCAGCAAGTTGGAAGTCACTGGTGTCTCCTACTTGGGCAGCAAGCTGAAGTTCACCATCACCAAGGAGGAGATGAGGATTGGAGTGACTAAGTGTCCCTTTCACCCTCCCCTGGAGGCAGTGCTGGAGGAGTCTGGGCAGCGCTTTCCTCTTCATGAAGGTGCGACCTCTAACAGGGTTAACTCTGTGCGCTGACCTTGAGGTTATCAAACAGCACTTCCTGCTTTGCAGCTATTAAGGAAGTCTTTGCTTGGGCATGTTTGCTAAAAATTGAGGTAATACGGAGAGATGCCATTCCTGTGTCTCACACGTGTTGTTTTGGTTCCAGGGCAGAGCATCTCCTTCCCCACAGCAGCTGGATGCATCCAAAGGGCACCCAGCAAAGGACTTTGAACCTCGTGGGTCTGGGTTGCACGATGGGCATCAAACCCGCCCGTGCTGATGTGCGGATGTCCTGCACCATCCCTTTACTGGATATGAATGTGCTGAGGCTGCCAAGGGAACGCCCTGCTCTGTTAATTGTGAGTGCAAGCACTGCTTCTGCTGCAGGACTCACAGCGCTGGGAAGTGGGAGGAGCACAGACAAAGCCGAGTGCCTGAAAGTGATTAATTTAGACGCGTTTCCTAAACATCCCCCGTTTGTTTGTTCTTGAAAGATCTCCATTTCTACAGCAGCCTCCAGATGCGCAGAGCTGTGTTCAGCCCTGGATGCCCTGCTCCACTCCTGCTCTCAAGTTTTTTAGGGCTTTGGAGGCAGTGTGGACAACAGCAAGGCTGAAGCTGGGTGTTATTCTGGCCCTGTGGGTGCAGGGCTGCATTCCCAGCCGCATGCGTTGGTTCCAGCGAGGGGAAGGAAGGGTGCTCCCTGCTCTGCTCTGTAAGCCAACTCTGGGAGTTTATAAAAAGCCCTGTGGCTGCTCAGCATGTGGGATCACTTAGGGGAGGCGACATGGCGGGTCCTCTGCCTTGTAATTAGAGCTGGCTCTTCGTCAGGCCCTCATCAGTGGCTGCGGGGTGGGATGAACGCTCTCCTGTCCCCTCTCCCTGTGATAAGGGTCCTATGGGATGCTTACAGGGGGAAAGGGGGATAAAGCGCCACTCGTGGTCCCCTATGGCATCCATTCCATGTGGATGGCTGCTTTTGCCATTGGAGCAGTACTGCAAAGCACTGGGGAAATCAAAGCTGAGGCCATACCCTAAGGGTGGATATATTTTCTGACCTTCTTGGAGCCATGGGGAAATTCCTTCTGGAGTTAAGTGGGATGTACTGCGGGATGCAGCATTCCTCCTGGCTCACAGTCACCACAGGCAGATCCCCTCTGTCCTGGCTTGGGGACCTAACGAGGGCTTGTGCTGTGCAGTCCTGGCTTGGGGACCTAATGGGGGCTTGTGCTGTGCTGCATTGAGTTGATGGGTCTCAGTTCCACCTGGGAGGGGTCTGCTTGGCCCAACTGCAGCCTTCCTGAGCCAAGAAGTGTCTCCCATCCCTAATGTTTCAGGCTGGGACACCCTAAAGCAATGTAGATTAAGGCTCCCAGCTGTGAACCGAGACACTCCAAGTGTACAAAACACGTTTGGTTGGACTAGATGATCTTGCTGGTCTTACCAGCCTTAATTTTTCTGTGATTTTAAGAGTTATATCATCTGTTAGCACAGCCCCTGCCCTCTGCACACACACACACACACACACACACACAGACACACGCAGAGAGCAGATTCGAGATGGGTGAAATGATTTAATGATTTAAATATTAAGCACCGAGGGAGAGATTAAAAAAAACAAACAAACACCGCCACCAACACCAAATAACCACACCAAATAACATAGCTGCCCCAAGAAGCATGGGGCTGTGCACGGCAGGGCCGGGTCAGCAGCGCTGCGGAGGAGCTTTTGCCATCCCCTTGCCCACCGCTCACTTGTCCTCGTCGTCGCTGGCTCTGAACTGGGAGCTGAAGAAGCCCACGGAGTCCTGGGCGAGCTTGGAGAGGTGGAGGACGCCGGTGACCACCAGAGCGGCGAGCAGGATCGGCAGCAGCACGCTGCCAGCCGTGGCCAGCGCGTTGTAGCAGCGGGCTTTGGAGCTGAAGCGCCGAGCGGCTTCCACGTCCCCTGCCACCTTCCGGTCCCGTGCCTGCAAGAGCCAATTTTGGGGCAGCGGTGGGTCCCCACGGGCACCCCTAGGCATCCTCCTTGTTTCCTCCAGCCTGTCCCCGGTCCCTCTGTCCAGCTGGAGGTGTTGCTGCTGGAGGATAGGTCCAAGTGGGGGCACTTCCAGCATCGTTTCAGGTTGGATGTTAGGAAAAGCTTTTCCAAAAGAGCGGGGAGGCAGGGGCACAGGCTGCCCAGGGAGGTGGGGGTGCCACCATCCCAGGGATACTCAAGGAACAAGGAGATGTGGCACTGAGAGACGCAGTCAGTGGGCACAGGGGGGTGGGCTGGGGTTGGACTTGAGGATCTTAGAGGTCTTTTCTAACCTTAATGATTCTATAACCCTGAACATCCCCACTTGGGACCCAGCCATGCCTTACCTTGACAGAGAAGGCGAGAGCCACGAAGCCGAGGCAGCAGAAGTTCATGTAGATGGTGTTGAAGATGGACCAGATGAGGTGGTCGCGGGGCAGCACAGAGGTGGTAGTGGTGGGAGATGAGTCCCGCTTGTGGGACGTCATGGGCAGGTAGTCCTCCCGTGGGTAGGATGTGTCCATGGCCACGGAGAGGGGCACCCCGCAGCTCTCCGGCTCCACCAGCCTGGCTGCAGGAGTGGGGCTGAGCAGACCCTTTTATATCGTCCTCGTCTCCAGCCCAGCCTCAGCTCCTCTATATATAAATCAGAGAAATTACAGCCCTCGCCAAGCTGTGGTTATCAGAAATGCTTGGCTGGAAGCTAGGAGAAACAAAGTTGGTTTCGTGAGCCTGCCTTCCTTCTGCACCAAGGGCACTGGTGGCTCCAGCCCTGCTGTGGGACAGAGTGGGGACCGAGTGGCCATCAATCCCAAGGACACGACACAAGCCAGCATGGAACAGCTCACGGCACTGGTGCCTCCACCAAGCCCTTCAGGTCGTGTTGGCTGGGAAATCCCTCATCCAGAAGTGGGGTTGGGATGCTAGAACAGAGTGTTGAACTTGGCTGGAGCTTCCCCCGTGCCAAAGCTGCTGTCATTGAGGATGTGTTTGTGTCATCATGCTCCTTTCACTGCTGCTCAGAGCAATTGCTTCAATAAAGGGAGATCCCTGTTGCTACCCTGCCTGGAGTAATGGAACCAAGTGCTGTTAAAAGCTCCACATTTCTCCTTCCCCCAGACCCACAAGCATGGAGTAAACAGGGATTTAATGCTAAAATGCCAAAGAGCTGCTTCTAGTAAAGCCCTTTACGGTTCCGTGGAAGGAGATGGGGCTTTGCAGGAAGATGGGGTGTTTATGGCCAGAAAAGCATGGAAATTTGCTGTTTTCTTCTTCTGCTGTGCTGGAATCTGTAGGACAAAATATGGCTCATGCTGGAGATGCCTGACAAGACAGTGGGGGTGGAGGAAGAGGAGGAGGATGCCATGAAGGTGCTCCAGCTCACTCTCCTCCATCCATGCTGTGAATAATGCAACAGGAGCAGGGATTGGTGAGCAGGAGCTTTATTTGTGACAGTGGCAATCCATGCGTACGTTGTAGCTTGGTTAAATATCAGCGCGGCCCAGGAGCAGAAGTAGAGAAGGGAGCTCCCCACCCATCCCTGCCATGCCACATGCAGCAAGGGGACAGGGCTCCGCACCCCTTCCCCAAAGCAGAAATTCCTTGGGACGCATTTTTGGTGGGGGGTTATGGAGGCGAGCACAGCACAGGACAGTGGGATGGTGGCAGAAGTTCTATATCTGTCCTCTGCTCATGGTGACGAGGAGCACGATGGCAATGGCGATGGTGGACAGCACACCGATGGCTATCAGCACAGAGAAGATGATGTTCAGCACCTTGGCCCGGGTTCCGTACCGCCGGGCGCCTTCCAGGTCCCCCAGCACTTTGCAGTCGCGGGCCTAGGGGGACAAATAGGGATTCAGTGGGGAAGACCCAACTTCAGGATGGGGATAGGGAGGGTGGGGGACCCAGCCTGGCTTCATGGGGCTGCCAGGCGGAGCTGGGACATCGTGGGTGCTTTGCTGGGATCTTACGGGGAGCAGGGGTTGAAGATGCCCATGTGCTCCCACACAGTCCCACGTTTTGGGGTTGGAAGGCTCAGAGGGATGCAAACTGAGAGGGTGTCAGGGAGGGCATTTGGGGTCACCAAAGTGGATGGTCCCAAATCGGGGAGTAGTCACGTTATGTTGAATGACAGTTCTGGGTCAGGAGTGATACACTGGATTAGGGTTGGGGCTACTGTGAATTGAGTGGGACAGGGGTTGGGGTGTTCAATTTGGGCAGCATTAGATTAGGGTGCTTGGGGTCAGAGGATCATGTTATGTTGGGATGGGTTGGGAGCACTGTGGATTTGCTGGATCATGCGTTGGGGGGTCAGGTTGGGCAGCACTGGATTGGGGTTCTTGGGGTTGGAGGATCACGTTGTGTTCAGATGGGTAGGGAGACATCGTAAATTTAGTGGGTTATGGGTTGGGGGACCCAAGTCTGGATGTTGGGTTGGATGGGGTCAAGCTGGGCAGCACCAGATTGGGGTGCCCGAAACTGGGAATCGTGTTCTGTTGGGGAGCATTGTGGATTGGGGGTAGGAAAGTGGGTTGGAAAGTCCCAAATAAGAGAGTTGGGTTGGATGGAGTAATGGTGGAGGGCCACCAAATCGGAGAGCATCAAATTGGAGTGGAGGGTCCGGGTTGAGTTGGGGGAGATCAGCTTGGGGGACCCCGAGTCGAGGGATCCCAGGAGGGGTTGGCAAGGAGGCACCGGGTCAGGGGTGGGGGACTGGGGAAACTCACCTTGATGGAGAAGATGAGAGAGGGGAAGCAGAGGCAGCCGAGGTAGGTGAGAGCGAAGCCCGCCAGGACGTTGAAGAGGGACCAGAGGATGAAGTCGCGGGGCTGCTCATCGGGGACGCTGGCGAGGGGCGGTCCCCGCCCCGGCGGGTGCAGCGGGATGCTCACCTCCGTCTGTTGCGGCTTCATGGCCGAGAACGGAGCGAGGATGGGAGGGAGGAGGGAGCTCAGCGAGAAATGAAACCTAGCCCCGCACCGCCCCTGCGCCGGCCCCCGGGCTCCCAGAGCTCGGGCGGAGCGGCCGGCCCTCCCTGGCCTCGGCGCCTCGTCCCCCTCCTCTCAGCCCCCGGGCGAGGGGGCACTGACCGCGTGGGCGCCGGGAGACCTAGCGTTCTGCCAGAGAGCAAAAGGGGGGGAAAAACAAGGCAGAAAGGCTGCTGAAAAACTGCCAAAGGGAGGAGCTAGGGAGGAAAGGAAGAGCGGATCCCTACAGTTCTCCCTTGTAGAGAGAGCCTGGGGTTCTGCATCCCCGCTGTGGTTATCTGCATGGGATGGCACAGAAACGAGTCTAGGTTTGGTAGCTCTGAGCACCCCTACGAGCCCCAGGAAGGGGAACTGCTGAGCAGCACAGACACCGCACTTCCTGCCCAAACACCTTGTCCCAGCTATGGGGCAGCCCCAACCCCCTGAACCCTAAAACCACAACATTTCCGGACTGAAGTAGAACGAGGAAGAAGCTTTATTTGTCTTGAGCTCGTACCGAAGGGCTCATACCAAACAGTCACCTCAGTGGGGGTGGTACCAGGGCACTGATGGGATCATCAGTTGGGGGGAGGAGTGGGACCACAGCGCTGCTCCTCTTCATCAGGCCAGATCAGGGCCGCACGACGTAGAGCGGAAGGTAGAGGAACACCAGGACGATGGAGAGGATGGTCACGATGAGTCCCACACAGAGTGCAATGATGTTAAAGATCTTGGCTGTCCTCCCATAGCTGCTGGCGCCTACGAAGTCCTTGGCAATTATCCTATCCCTGGACTGCAGAGGGGGAGGAGGGAGGCGGTGAAACCCCAAACATCAAAGGCTCTGTCCATCAACATCACCCAACTGCCCTCGCTGCCATCCATAGGGTGTCAGACCTTCAGGAAGCCCACCCTGATGGGAGACATAGCTCACAACAGCCCAAGAGCAATTTCTTAATGGCTTATTAAAAGTCATTAGGGTCAGTCTTGTGCTGCCCGCTCCTCCTGTTGGAGGTGGAGAGCTTTGAGGAAGGCCAGGGATCCTAGCAGGCCTATGTGGCACTTCTTGGGGCACTGGCAGTTGCTGACCTTTCCTCCCAGAGTGCTTGTTAAGGATGATTAAAGGTAATAAAGGGAAGGTACTCAGGGAGCAGCTGCTCCTTTCTGGGAGTAGGGTGGGTGGAAGGACAGAGGGAGGGATCGGGAGCTGGATTCGCAGCTTCATGGAGGTGCCAGCTGGTCTGGGGCTCACTTAAGGATAATTTAGAGGAGCCAAAACCATTGTGCCTACTGGGAGCCCCTCTTCTGTGGCTCTTGAAGATAGCAAAGCACCCAAAGGTGGCGGATAGTCCTCCAAAGGTGGGTGTCAGGGAAGTTAGATATGGGGCACAGTGGGAGGGATGGATGTGGCAGGAGGAAGCGAGGTAGCAATGAGGTCTGGGGCAATGTGGGACAGGATGAGAAAAGCTGGGATGGGATTGGGAAGGTATGGGGGAAGGTGGGACACCATAGGATGAGACAGGATGGGAGTGAGATGAAGAAAGGTGGGATAGGACAGATGGGATTAGAAGGGATGAGGGAAAGTGAGACACAGTGGGACAAGATGGGATGGAATTGGGATGAGGAAAGATGGGATGAGGAAAGGTGGGATATGACAGACAGGATGGGATTGGGAACGGATGAGGGAAGGTGAGACGTGATGGGGCAAGATAGGGGAAGCTAGGGCAAAATAGGATGGTAACAGGATGGGACAAGGAAAGGTGGGACATAATGGGACACAACGAGATAGGGGAAAGTGGGACACAAGGTAACAAAAGGGGATGGGATTTGGGAGCTGCAGCGTGGGGGGGAGAGACCTCAAAGCTAAGCAGGGAGGTGCTGGGTTGAGTTTTGCTTTACCTTGATGGAGTATGAGAGCGCACAGAAGCCGAGGCAGAAGGCGTTGCACAGCACGAAGTTGAAGAGGGACCAGAGTACAAAATCCTTGGGGGGAGGCTGCGGCGAGACAGGAACAGTGGTGATCACGTTCTGCCCATAGGAAGGCATGTCAATGCTGGTGTGCTGCGGGTAGCTCTGCATGGTGCCAGAGGGCAGCTGCAATGCCTATGCCCTCACAGCCTCACCTATTATAGGTGAGCAGAAGGGCTTGCTGGGGTGGGGACACCCCGCCCGGCTCTGGGGCGTGGGCAGTTCTCATCCTACCAGGGACAATCTCTGTTGGGGGATGTTGGGAACTGGCTCATGCCCACAGTGCCAGCGTGGGCATGGTGATCTGAAAGCTGCGGTGTAAAGGGCATGATGGTGCAGGACAAAGTCCCTTGGGGCAGGTGTCTGGGGGGGATGTGGGGTGTGCTTGGCCACTGGGGATGAAGGCGGATGCGGTGTAAAGGATGGCATGATGGTGAAGGACCAAGTCCCTTGGGGCAGGTGTCTGGGGGGGATGGGGTGTTGTTGGGGATGAAGGCAGCTGTGCTTTAGGTTTTGAGGCCCGCTCAGACAAGGGCTTGTGCCTGGGGCATCAGCAGCCTGCTGTAGGGGCCACCTGTGTGCAGACCCATGTGCTCCCCAGTACTGCTCATACCAAAGCCATCAGCTCTTTTCCTGGCATTCTCTCAAGTTAATGAGGTTCATTAGGTCACAGTGGTAATGAAGTGGAGAGGCTGGAAGGGAGGGCAAAGGGTGTGAGTGAAGGAGGGGATTTTGGGGCTGGCTTTGTGCTCGAATTTCAGCACCAACCCACAGCTGTGCCCCCAAAAAGCTGCAGGTGCCCTTCTTGCTGTAAGTGGGGTTAATTGCTGTCTTATCTTAACGAGCTCGGCGTGAACATCCTGCTGGTATCACCACCCCTCTGTGCATTTTCCTCTGTTTGCTTTTGCACCTGAACAAATGATGGGATGGGAATGCATTGGGGAGACAAAGTCCAGCGGTCCCCACCAGCTCTGGGGGCACAGGCAGAGTTAAGAGGCTGAGCAGCAGAGGGTTGGGGTGAGAAAGGAAGATGCAGGGGTGGCTTTTCCATGCAAGGAGGGAAAGTGTCTGCAAAGCGAGGTTGGGGTTTGGGGTCTGTTGGAGGTCTTTCGGGGTGGGTTATGTAGGGAGCCAAGTCCACTGCTTGCTCCCTGCTGGCTGCTGCCATTGGGGCAGGGAGTTCAAGGCTCGTTGGCCACCTGCCAGCAGCCTGGAGCAATTGCTGCAGGAGGAGGAACAGTCTGTCCTTATCCTGGGAGCAGCTCTGCCCATGCACCCCCCCCCATAGCCCCCATCTGCCTGCTGGTGCCTGGCCCCGGGGAGCATCCACTCATAGAAAGTCCCTATGGGGCCCGTTGGGGCTGGGGATGTGCTCCCCATGGGATGCTGGGATGTCAGGATGTCACGTTTTTGGCTGGAGGATGCCCTGGCTTTTGCACGTGACGACCGAATGGGGAGGTGCATAAAAATACCCCTGATTTTTTGGGGGGGATTTCAGCCAGATCCTGGTGGGGCCAGCGGGGATGGAGCGAGAGGAGGGGAGCGCTCAGGGAGGACGCGATCCAGCACATGTCTGTTTGCTTTTACGGGAAGAAGAGTAGGAATCAATGATTCACCCGGCTGAGGCTGCCAGGGATCCTGCAACAAATGGCTGTTGTGTTTTGCAGGAAGGATTTCTGACGTCCTGCTTATGAGCGCAGCTTCTTGGCAGGAGTCATTGTTCTTCGGGGGGAAATAAAGAAAAAGGCTTTCTCCATCCAGCCCTGCGGGGCCCCAGCCCTCACAGAGCTGGGGAGCAGGAAGCCGGGCCAAGCACATAGCTGAACCCCTGCCAGGTCAGCTCTGTCCAGGATTATTGGTCGGGTGCTTGGGGCCTTTCCCGGGTCACTTTGGACATGGCTGGAGCCGTAGGCGTGATTTCTGCCTTGCCCCGAAGCTGGGATGGGGGTGGTGTTGGGATGGGGGTGGTGTTGTGACATCAAAAAGCTCCAGAGAGGAGGGAAGAGGCATCGTCATCTCGCTTTCCCTTCAAAGCATGTCAGAGAAGCACGGCACCATTGGAATTTGGGATGAGGCCACTCCACCCCCAGTTTCCTCATCCCCAAAGGAAGCCCACTGGTGCATGCTACCGGAAATTGGGTAGGGGATGCTCCACCCCTGTGCCCTCGTCATTGCCACGGTCCATTTTGTCCAAACCTCTGAGCTGGATTCACCCATCCGGCTCCTGTCGCATTTTGGAGCTCAGGGACACGGTTTGAGCATGGTGGTGATGGGTTGATGATTGAACGAGATGATTTTTGAGGTCTTTTCTAACCTTAATCATTCTTTAATCCCTGTCACGCTCCAGAGGGTGACAAAGGGGATAACTGTTCAGTAGCATCGCTGTGGAGGCTCTCCTGCTCCCTCCCCCATCCTCTAAAAAAGAAGAGCTGTGAGACAAAAGTGAAAGATACCTTTATTGTGGTTTTTTTTACCAATGAGGTGCTTCCCTTAGGGCTTTTACAGGCACTTGGAGCAATAGCAAAAAGGCAGAGTGAGGTGGCAAGCAGCAAAGTCTGCGGGTTCCCATTCCTGCAGCCGGTTTTTGCGGGTTCCTGCCAGAGCAAGGGGTGTCTCTAGGTGCTTTTCCATATGGTGACCGGAGAGGGGACTGGAAGAAGCAAGGAAAGCATGGCCCAAGCGAAGCTCTGCCTGTGGAATGGGCCTAAGTGGGTCCAATGAATTCGGGGTGTTGCTGGTTGTGGTTGAAGATGTTGGCCACCACGATGGTGCCGCTGGCAACCAGGGCGATGACGAGGATGATGAGGAAGATGTTGATCAGATGGGCTGTGATGTTCAGGTACTTGGCAGTGGAGCCATAGCTGAGGGCCCCACTGTAGTCACCCAGGACTTTGCGATCCCTGGACTGGGGAGACAACGGGAGAGTCAATGGGGCTGGGTAGGAGAGGTTCCCTAGTGTCAGGGCTCTGTGGGATGCATGGGGCAACCTGGGTTTAGGGCTCTGTATGGCCTTCAGGGCTCCCGGTGGTGGTGGTGGGGCTGTGGGTTTCATGAGACACCCCAGAGTAGGGTTTTCTTGGGGGGTCTATGGGTCTCAGTGGGGTTTATAGGGCACCTCAGAGCTGGGGCTTTTGGAGATCCACAGGATTCTGTGGGGTCCACGTAGTACCCTGAGATTGGAGGTTCTGAGGGCTCCATGGGCCTGTTCAAGGGTCCCTGGGTCTCTGTGGAGTCCACGGGGCACCCTAGCAGCAGAGATCCGGGGGCTCATAGATCTTTTTGAGGCCCGGGGCTCTATAGGGTCCACGGGGCACCCAGGGCTGGGACTTTTGGAGCTCCACCATTCTGTTTGGGGTTGGGGAGCTCTGTGAGCCCCACAGAGTCCTCCATAGCTGCCCCCCCCCACTCCTTTCCCGATGCCATCGCTTCCCCATCACCCCTCCCCCGTCCCCCCTTCCCCATTCCCCAACCTTCACGGAGAAGACGAGCGCCAGGAAGCCGAGGCAGCAGACGTTGGCATACAGCGTGGTGCACAGCGACCAGGCCAGGTGGTCGCGGGGAGGAGGCACCAGGGGGTTCTCCACCGTCACCACCGTGCTGCGGGTCTTCCCCTCCACGTCCAGCCCGTCCATCAGGGGCTCGTACGGTGGCAGCGCCGGACCCGGAGCGCGGACCCGATCCATCCCAGGGCTCGGGGGCTATGAGGCTCGGGGGCGGCGCCGGGAGGGGAGGATGGAGGGAACTGGTTTCGTTTCTTTCGTTTCCCCGCAGCCCGGTAATGGGGAGGGCTGGGCGAGGGGGAGGGAAAAAAGGGCCGCCCGCCCCCTGCTAACGCCAGGCGCTGGCCCCGAGAGTGTCCCCTGCTCGGCCTCTACAGCTCGGGCTGTGGAGTGCGGGGCTGGTAGAGAAGTGGTGAGGTCGGGGGGTCGATGAGGTAAAGCCTAAATCGTGTCCCCACCGTGTGGCAGCGGGGCTCCCGTGGCTAGTGGTGAGCCTGGATGTTTGGTGAAGAAACCATACATCACATCCCCACCACAGGGCACTCCTAAATTGTGTCCCCAATCAAGTGGTAATGGGGCTCCCATACCTGTGGTCGAGCCCGGGTGCTTGGTGGAGAAACTCTACGTTGTGTCCTTGTGACTCCATCACGTAGTACTGGGAGCCTTGAGGTTGGGCTCAGTGCTTGCTGGAAACCCTACATCACGTCCCCACCATGTGGCACTGGGACCCCAACTCCTAAGGCTGACCCCACGTGGAAACCCTACATCACCTCCCCACCATGTGGCACTGGGACCCCAATTCCTAAGGCTGACCCCAGGTGGAAACCCTACATCACCTCCCCACCATGTGGCACTGGGACCCCAACCCCCACAGTTTACCCTTGATGGAGAAACCCCACATCATGGCCCCACCACGTGGTGCTGGGACTCCTTCCCCTCCCACGTTCCTCATGCTCTCTCCTGGGGCCGTCCCAAAAAGCACAGGAGGCCAAAGCTCAGCCCCCATCCAGCTCCGGGGAAATGCAGGGGGGAGGCCGTAGGGTGCTGCTCCCTGGGGGGAACAACATGAATTTCCCCTAAAGTCCAGTTGATCACCGCAGCCGGCGGGACAGCTATAAGAGCTGCACTGCGTGCTTATCTAAACTGCACCTAATTATGAGCCAATTAACCTTCTGCACCCGCCTGTGAGCACGGCGGGGGCACGAAGCCTGGAGCGCGGGTGCCCTCTAGTTTCCCCAGCCGCAGATGTCGTCTTTTTTTTCCCTCACTGCTGAATTCTTCCTCTGTTTTCGTTTCCAGCCCCGCACTGCAGCGAGGACGAGAAAAAATTGCACTTGCCCTGAAAAGGCTGGGCAGCAGCGGCGCGGTGAGCTGGGGGCGGTCTCAGCCTGGCTGAGCTGTGGAATGGGAATGGAGATGGGATGGGGAACGGGGACGGGATAGGGATGGAGATGGGATGGAGACTAGGTTGGGGATGAGATAAGGAGGGGAAAGTATGGAGATGAGATGGGTTGGCATGGGAATGGGATGGGGATATAGACGTGGGATGGGATGGCGCTGGGTGCGGAATGGAGATGGGACGGGGAAGGGGGTTGGGGATAGGGGTGGGATGAGGCTGGGAGGGGAACGGAGATGAGATGGAAAGAGGACGAGATAGGAAGAGGATGGAGTGGGGAAGGGAACGGGTCCCAGCTCGCACCGCGGCCGCTCCCCGGCCGGGCCCCGCAGCCCCTCGGCGCGGCACGCAGGGACGTACCAAGCCCGCACCGGGGGGCGATGGGGTACAGAGCCGGTCCGCGCGCGGCTCACGTCACCCGTCCCGCCGCCCCCCTCGGGCGCGGACAGCTCCGCCCCTCCCGCCGCGTTACACCCCCGCTCCCCCACAACGCGGGGACGGAACCGGGGCCGCTCCCCCCGCCGCCCCTATGGCCCGGCCCGCGGCTGCCGGCCCGTTGGCGTGGCGACGCGAGGCGCCCCCTCTGGCCCCGCCCCCGCGGCGCTCCCATTGGCCGAGACTCCATCCCGGCGGGCGGCGATTGGCCGCCGCCCCCGTCGCTCGGCCCGGGCGGCGTCGCGCCCCCTCCC
>JACDJE010000197.1:1172007-1221065 GCA_016647715.1 Pavo muticus | reverse complement strand
GGGGAGGGGGGCCCGATGGGCCGGGGCTAGGCCGGCGGCGGGCCGCGGCGGCGGCGGCGGGCGGTGATGCCGCGGCTCCCGGTGAAGAAGATCCGCAAGCAGCTGAAGCTGCTGCTGCTGCTGGCGCTGCTCACCTCGGCCGCGTGGTTCACCTACCTGCACATCAGCCTGGTGCGCCAGGGCCGCGCCCTCCGCCTGCCCTTCACCTACGGCAGAGGTAACCCCCCCATCCCCCGGGGCTCGGGGTTACCCCCCGGGGTTCGCTCCGTGCCTCGGTGAGGTCACCTCGGGACGTGGGGCGGGCTGCGCGTTGGGCTTGTGGGGTAGAGCCCATTTCTTATCGGTCCGCGCCCTGATGGTGAGGATGGAAGAGGGGTTGGCGGTTGGATTGGGTGCCAGGTGGCTTTTGGAGGGAGTCAGGGCGATCTGGGGGCCGGCCACATCTCTTGGGTGCGGAACCTGAAGTTGGCACAGCAGTGTGAGCCTGCAGGTTTTGGGCCTCGTGGTGCAGCGGGTGCCGTGGGGTTGGTGCCAAGGAGGGATGTGAAGAGCGGGGTTCGGTCGGAGGGGCTTTACTTGTGTTCTTTGCTGAAGGATCATTGGGAAGCCTTTGTTTCAGGAGAGCAGAGTGGGAAATTGAGCTCGGAGGGAGGATGTGCTGAGTGAGGACTGTGCTCCGGGGTCTGGGCTCTGTCCATTCAATGGTATAAAAGATGCTCAGAGACGTGGCTGCGTGTCCTGGTCCCAAGTCCCATAGGGATGGGGTGACGTCTACAGTGAGAGGTGGATGGAGGCTGGCTGTGCAAGAGAACCCAAAGGGTGTCCAAGACCCCGTGCCCTGCTGCGGAGGATGCTGCCTGCCTTGCGTCAGCCACCAGAAGGTGCTCAGAAAGGTTAATTACTCATTAAATAGAGCAGCACCGAGCTGATGTGTCTTCAGCCTCCAGAAAGCGCCGGGTGTGAGTTCCTGACAGGAAGTAAGGTGGGGGGCCAGGCCAAAAGGTGCGTGCTTGGGGGTGTCTGGGGTGTTTTTGGGTATATGTGTCCCTATGGTGGCCCCATGGCCTGGATGCTTTTCACATGGGGAGTGCAGTCAGTGACTTGGCTGGGAAGCATGCTGGCATTCTGTCCCTGATAAAATGCTCCCCCTTCCCTTATCTTCTACAAGCAGATAATTACCCTTCTCTG
The DNA here is from genome assembly GCA_016647715.1 of Pavo muticus. Taxonomy (NCBI): domain Eukaryota; kingdom Metazoa; phylum Chordata; class Aves; order Galliformes; family Phasianidae; genus Pavo; species Pavo muticus. Next base: position 1,219,877 of record JACDJE010000197.1, on the reverse strand, counting down.
CCTAATTTAACACACAGGTTCCTCATCTGAAATAATGAGGCCATTACGGTGTTCTCCCAGCTGGAAACCGTGCTGAGTCAATGGGGTGGAAATGCTCTCATGCCAGGTGGGAAGGGAAAAAAAGAAAGAAAAAGGGGAAAGAACAGGAGGGAAAAAATGATAGCAAAGATGTAAAATGGCTCTTAGCAGGGTGCCTGGCTGGCCCTGCCACCTGGAGCAGCGACTGAACACGTGTGGCTGTTGCCAGTGCTGATGGATGGGCTGGGATGTGGGTTTGGGGAAAGCTTTGGTGGCACCTGCAAGGGCGAGATGCTGGTGTGTGCCTTGGGGAATATCTCTTGGAGGGGTGTTGGCAGGCAGAGCAGCAAAGAGGGCTCTCCAAAGTGTTGTGAGCAGGGGCAGCTCTGGCTTGCTGGGCACCAAGATAATAAATTGCATCATGGTTGGGTTGGAAGGGATCTTCAAGCCTGTCCATTTCCTTCCCCTCTCCATGGGTGGGCCACCTCCTGTCGACCAGGTTGCCCAATGCCCCATCCAACCTTGAGCACCTCCAGGGATGGGGAACCCGCAGCTCCTCTGGGGAGCCATGCAGGGGGAGCTGCCAACACCTCAATATCTTCCACTGGGACCTCCACCTGGACTGCTGAACCTGAGCTGGGAGCACCCTGCCTGTCCCTCCCCTGATGGCTTTGGGACCACACGTGGCACCCCTAGCACATCTCACAGACTGGTGTGCTGCAATGCTGGGTGCCCTTATTCCTTTCTTTAGAGGTGCAGGTAGGGGAGAGGATTAGACAAGAGCCCTTTGAAAAGCTTCGGTGGCCCATGCAGAAGGGCAGTGGTGCCATCACTGGGCCGCTTGGATTCCCCTTCGGCCTCTCTTTGAGGGAACCTCGTCCTCCTCGCTGCCCTGAATCGGCTCTTTGTGAGCACTCCCACCCTGCCAAGAGCTGCTGGGAGGGGAGGAGGAGGCAGGCAGACAAGCGAGCCCTGTCCTTGGGCAGCCAGGGCTGTCTCAGGGCTTTGGGGCTGGGGAACAAAGTGGCACGGAGCTGGGAAACGTGGCAGCACGGCTCTGAGCCTTGGGGCTGGAACGGCTGCAGGGCTGGGTAATTGAGTGAACTTGTTACACTGCATTTATCCCTTTGCTTCCCCCACTGTGGTGTCTGGATGGGCTGAGAGCTCGTGTTTATGGCTCCAGGGGTTTCAGCATTCCCATCCCCGTTATGGGTGATGCTCACCCCTGGGCTTGTCCCTGTGGGAAGTCACCATGTCCCCAGCTGCTTGGTGTCACTTGGTCCTCCGTGTGTCATCAAAGACACCTTGGCCAGGAGCTCAGCTGTCCCTTTTTAAGCGCCTGTTGCCTTGGCAATGGCAGGACTGAAGGGATTTGGGCTGGGCAAGGAGATTGATGGGAGCTGGCTGCTGACCGATGGCTGCGACATGAAGGGAGGCTTGGGGGGGGGATGCATAGGTCCCCCCGTTGCCTCCTTAAGGGAGGATCTGCTGGATTGGATGCCAAATTTAGATTAAAAGCGAAGGAAAGGATCAAAGCACTCAAGATGGTAAAATGGGGTGCTTTGGAGGACTGATGTGGTTAGACCACAGGGCTTGGTGTTGGTACCTCCAGCTGGTTTCTTCTTCATGTCCCCCATCTTTCCCACGTGGCTTGAGCTGCTGCTTACCAGGGCATCCATTGACCAGGAGGATCATCCTGGAAGGATCCAGCCCTGAAGGCACCTTGATGACTTTGGTAATCAGTGCAGCCCAGCGTGCTGATGTTTTGGGGATGGACAGAGGAGGGGCTGATGGTGGTTGGGTTGGAGGAAGACGTATTTTGCTTTGGCATGTCCCTTTCAGCAGGGTGTTTTCGCTGCAGGATTGGGAAGATGAGAGCAGATGCTCCCCTCTGGGGAGATCTGTCAGTCAGGAGCACCGAGCTACATCTGCCTGTTCCCATTTGCCTTGCTCTGGATGTGGGTTGCCCATGGGTGGCTGTATCCTTCACCCCAAGTGCTAATGACTTTTGGGGTGCAACCAACCCCCAAATCCCTTAGTTTGGCTGGAGCCCTGGAGATGGGGGAACCAAACCCCAGCACCCAGTAGGCATTTAGGAACTGCATTCTGTTTCCAGCACAAGATTTCAGGGGCTTGAGTGCAAACTCAGTATTTTATGTCCATATCATCATTTGCCCCAAACCCCACCTGGTTGGGGTGCTCAGAAATTTGGTGCTGGGCTGCATTTTAGGCAGCACCCAGACGTTTGGCACCCTTTGGGGAAGGGAGAGGAGAGGGGATGCTCCTCCCCAGCCAGCATCTCGCAGGCAGGAGCCTTTTATTCTTGCTGCTGCTTCGCTGCAGGGCCAGGAGCCGAACAATACCGCTCCGCAGCGCCTTTTGTCCCTGCTGTGGGGCTGGGCTTCCAGCAGCCTTGGCTTTGGGAAGCAGCAGGGCTAGGGGAGGAGGGAGAGGGCTCTGGGGCTGGAGGGTGAGATGAGGAGGGTTCATTCCCAACTTGCTGCTCGCTGGTAGGGATGCTGGCCCTTCCCTTCCTTTCTCAAGGAGGGGGTGTTTATTTTCAGTTGCAGCCGGGCTGATTAGCATTTGTTTTTTTGGGCAAAGATTGTCCTTGACTTTCCTATCCAATATTTGAATTGCAGAAGAACAAACATTGCCACGGAAACCTTCTTCTGTGGCTTTGCTGGTGCTTTTTTTTCTCCTCCTGGGTTGCGGCCACTTCTCTGAGCACACCCCATCCCTGCCGAGGAGATGTGTAATGGCAGAGAAGGGGTACAGGTGAAGACATTGGCAAGAGCATCTCTTGCTGCAGTGTCCCCATAGAGGGCTCTTCCTGGGGGACAGGGTTGTCCCCAGGGTGGGCTGGGGGATGTAGGAACAGCTGTTCCTCTGCTTCCTTCTTGCTGATGGGGGGTCTCAAGCTGGATCCCGTCCCACTCCTCCCTGCGACACTCCGCGTCCCCGTCGAGGCTGAGACGGAGCTGTGGGAGGAACGATGTGGGTCTGAAGACATGGGAGGGAGGCAGGGAGCTGCCAGCAGAAAGCTGGGGCTGCCAGGGCTGAATAATGGCTGAGAGCAGAATAAGGGGGCTTTAGAGCTTAATTTCCTGTTCCCGTGCTGCAGCCGCGCTGAGGATGGGGTTTGTGCTGCCATCTCCAAGGAGATGTGGGCTGCGCGGCCGCTCGAATGCTAATTGCATCAGTGCACGTACATCAGGAGGCTGCTGGGTCTGGGGGCTCCCCGGCCCTGTCCTGGGGCAGGCAGGAGCTCTCCAGAACCATCAAGTGAGATGATGGAGAACATGGGAGAGTCATGTTGACCCCTGCCTTGCTGTTCCTGCTGTCCTTGGGAGCCCATCGCTGCCTCTGGGCTCCTCAATGGGCTATGGGGTTGGCAAAGAGTCCCCTTTGGGGAGCTGCCTCATCCCATGCTGCTTTTGAGGTCGTGGTGGGCATGGAAGAGGCTGCCCAGGGCAGTGGGATGGCCCTGAGCTTCCGGAGCTCAAGAAGGCAGTGCTCTTGGATAGATAGTTTGACTCTCGGCTGCCTTATGTGGAGCCAGAGGTTGGACTTGATGGTCATCACGTGTCCCTTCCACCTTGGGGTATTCTGTGATGGTATGGTGCTTGGGCTGGTTTTTGTTCGGCGCCATCCCGACAGCTGGATGGGGAGCTGAGGTCCCACAGGAGCTTATCCCATCTGACGTAAAAGGGCTGTTGTGAGAAGAGTAATTAAAAGCAGTGCTGATGAGCCGCTGCAAGCTGCTTAGTACGAATGTAACAAAGGGGATCACAGCCAGGGCTCACCGTGTCCATCTCTGCTGCGGCCTAGGGAAAGGCCCAGGAGCATCTGGTGGTGGTGAGGCTGGAGGGAGCAGCCGTGGTCTCACTCAGCAGCTCCTGTGTTTGCATTGCAGATGGGGAGCGGCTGGGGGAGGTGACGGACCCCGGCAGGCGGCCGGCGGTGGCCCAGGCAGCGGCACGGCAGAGGAAGGCCGAGGACTCCAGTGAGAGCCATGAGGAGGAGCAGGTGGGAATGAGAGAGCCGTGGTGGGAACGAGGTGGGATGGCATCTGTGAAGGTTCCTGATCTGTGTTCCCTGCTTAACATGTGGCTGAGTAGAGCGGGGTGCTCCAAGCCTTGAGTAGATTTGGGTGGACAACCTTTCTGGTTCTCTTCAACAGCCCTGATGGTGGAAATTAAATTCCCCGACAGCCAGTTGATACTTTCAGTGTTGTGACTCGTGCTTGTTGCCTCTTGCCCTGTCTGAGAAGTCTGGCACAATCTGCATCCTTTACTTAGTTGTCCATGGCAGTAAGGTCCTGCTTTGCTGGGCGAAGCCGCCCTCTCCTGTGTCCTCTGCTCCATCTTAGGAGCCTCCTCTTGACTCAGTCCCATTTGTCAACATCTGTCTTGTAGCGGAGAGCCCCTGAATCCAGAGCAAACAGCTGCAGACTGAAAACTGAGATCAGAAGCTTTCTTCCCAGCGTGCTCTGAGCCCCAGCTGGGCATTGCTGCAGATCTTGCTGTTGGCACCACTGGTCCTTTGTTTGTCATCTTTTCTTGTTGCGGTGTCCCCACCTGCTTGCAGGACACTCTGGCCCTGATGCTGGAATGTTACGGCGAGGCTGCTCTGTAATTGCATCCTTGCTTTCCCAGTGAGCACAATTACGCCTCCTTCCTAACAATGCCTCCAAAGAGCATCGCTCCCCTCCTCCAGAACACCACTGACATCATTTAGGAAAAGTTTGCTAATTATTTCCTTGGCGCTGCGCGTTGTAACGGGCTGTGCTTTGTGCCCTGGCTCTCCAGAAGAGCCCGACTCTCCCTCTTCAGCAAGCTGGGGGCAGGTGACTGCTCCCCTAATCCCTCTAAATTACGAGACACGAGTGATCGGATTAATCTAATCCCCTTTAAAGGAAGAGGGAGAGCGGGGAGGCACCCTGCTGCCTCTGCCCGGAGGCAGAAGTACGGATCGCATTATCGCCCAAGCTCCTGCTCTTTTGGAAGCACAGCCCAAAATAGTCCCTTTCCTGTAGCCTGCCAGACTGGCGTTTAGGATGAACAGCAAGCGTGCTGTTCTGGAGCAGGAGCGCTTTCGGCAGAGGATGGGAAGCGAGTTGAGGTGGAACGTTTTGAAGCCCTGCTTTCTGGGATGCCTTGCCAACATCCTTCTGTAGCGAGGTGCCCCACTTTCCTTTGCGTTCAGCTTTGATAGCTTTCCCCTTGGTTTGGAAACGCTTGGCATCTCAAATGGGGTATTTAGGCGTCCTGCAGGCACATCTGAGCAGTGTGCTGGCTGTGGCCCTGCTGCCCCACGCCTCTCATCCCCCATCTCCTGCTTCCTTGGCAGAACGATGGACAGGATTTGGACGGATGGTTTTCCAGAGGCTCACGAGCCGCCAGGCGCCCCAAACTCAACCTGACCAAGCAGGCTCTGCCCTGGGATGAGAAGGTACACGGGCAGGAGGTGATGGTGGAAGGGAAGCGTGGCCATGACCACTGTGTTGAGGGTTGGGGAAGAATCGCGCGGTCTCTTCCTCCTGGTGCGAATGGGATGGGTGATGGTGGGGCTGGGCTTTTGCTGTTGTATCCAGAATGGGAACAGTCATTGCGTGAGCCTGCTTGGGTACCAAAAGGGTGCCCTCGCAGCAGTGGGAGGGAGATTATCCACTGGGTTTTGGTGTTGTGAGCATAGGGTTGGCCCTAATGCTGTCCTTGGGAGGTGACCTGCATATCTCTCCCTTCTTCCCCTCATTCTGCAGTACAAGGGGAAAGCAAACCTGCATGTTTTTGAAGACTGGTGTGGAGGAGCCGTGAGGCACCTAAGGAAGAACCTCCATTTTCCACTCTTTCCACATGTGAGTCCCAGACCCAGAGGTGGTGGGTTGGAGGGAGGGCCCGCTCATCCCTCTCTCTGGCATGCAGGCTTTTGGGTTCCCTTTGGGGCGGGTGATTGCCATAAGAGCCAGCCAGGCTCCAGAACAGAGATGGAGAGATCTGGGTGGCGATGGGACCTTGGTGACCCCTCTGGTTTTAGGGATTCAAAGCCCCAGGAAGATGAGGGGTGGATAATGTTGGCACAAGGTGTGAACTATTTGTACTTTCCCGTCCCCAGACCCGCACCACGGTGAAGAAGCTGGCGGTGTCACCCAAGTGGAAGAACTACGGGCTAAGGATTTTTGGCTACATCCACCCTTTCAAGGATGGTGAGTGGGGATCTTGTGCCTCTTCTCCCCTTGCAGTGGTGTGGGGAAGCTGCCCCCTCCCCCTGAAGGGCAGAAGGGGTGTTGGAGAGTCCCTGGCTCGCAGGCAGGAGGGTCTCTCTGGAGCAGAGATCCTCTTCCATGGTTTTGAACGAAGCTGAAGCACTAGTCCTATCCAGGACAGAGCACAGTGTGGGGTCCGTGGCACCCTGTTACTTCTGTCCATCCATCCCTCCGTTTCCTCATGCCACAAGGAAACGCTGTCACCTTCATCCAGCCAGCCCGGGCCACCAGCAGTGCTGTATACCTCTCCTCTGCTGTCCTCAGGAGATTTCCAGTTTTCCGTGGCATCTGATGACAATTCGGAGTTCTGGCTCAGTTCTGATGAGAGCCCATCCAACTCACGGCTGGCTGCCTTTGTGGGCAAGGTATGCACATTCACCCTCTGGACTTCCCTACACTGGGGATGCTCCTGTCCCAGGGTGGGAGGTGTGATGTATGCTGTTGGATTTTTTCCTGGGGAACTGGAAAGCCTACGGTCTTGATTCACACTTATATGCTTTTGGAATCTTGCTGCTTGTGTCTGGTGACAAGCTCCTGTGCCAAGAGTGCCAGCAGGGTTGGGACAAGGGTGGAGCCCTCTGTCCTTGCCTGATGAGCCTTTCTGCAGCGTGGCACGGTGCCCAATGGAGGCAGAGGAGAGCTTCTTTCTGTCTTTCTGGCAGGGTTTGGGCTTGTGCCTGCTTAGCTGGCAGCTCTTAGATGTTTGTTTCTCCTTTCCCCAGCTGGGTACGGAGTGGACGGCTCCAGGGGAGTTCACCAAATTCAGCTCACAGGTCTCCAAGCCTCTACGGTAAGCTCCACGCTGATCCTGACCAGCTCCCACCACAGCCCCTTCCCAAAACACCCAACACTAGCCCATGCCTTAAAGGTTTTGGACAACACAAGTAGGGTTCCTTTTTTTCTGTTAAAACAGTAGAACTAGTTGCAGATTTCCCTCTCACCCTGCCTTTCTCCTTACCCCAAGAGGTTTTAGCCACACATGACAGGACAGAGATGATTTCCAGAGATGACTTCCCTGACACTGAGGGTCCGGGGGCTCCACCCCGTTGCCCTGGCAGCAGTAGCAGCAATGTTTCCTAACCAGCCTCTCCCCTTCTTGTGCAGCCTTATGTCGTCCAGGCGCTACTACTTTGAGCTGCTCCACAAGCAAGATGACCGAGGCTCAGACCACGTGGAAGTCGGCGTGAGTAAATGTCCCCCTGTGCTGCTTCCAGGCTTGTTTCTGATCAGCAGCTCTCCATGGCCAGTCCCATCCTCCCCCCCTTTTTTTTTCCCCTTGCCATGTTCAAAGAGAATTGGGCTGGCAGGGGAGGAAAGGCCCCTTTTTGGAAGAGCCCAGACTGTGGATGAGATGGGGACAGACAGGTAGCATCCGGGACACTGACTGCTGCCCTGTAGAGCTGTCAGCCCACCTTACTGCCTTAGATCCCTTTTTTCTTTCCCCACCCCTCCTTTAGAGATACCAGCAATTTGAGATCTGAACTTGCCCACCTGGCTGCACAGCCCTGCTGTTCTCAGGAGCTCAGGCTTTTTTTTTCTTTTGGGGAGGGGAAGATGCTGGCTCTTTCGCAAAGGTTGCCTTTTTCCCAAACACTCATTAATCACTGGAGTCAGACTTGTGCCAGCAAAGCATCTCAGAGGCTGACAGCTCCCCTTCCTCCTGTTTTCAGGAGTGCTCTGAGTGCATGCAGTGCTGATAAGATCTGAATTTCTGATGTGAAAAACAAAAGGGAGGGGGAAATGTTTTCTTGCTGGAGGGAGGGAAGCCTCTCAGGTGCTTGTAGAGAGACAACAAAGGACCCTAATGCATCCCTCGCTGGAGGTATGTAAGGGCTTGTCTGTACAAAGGCTCGCATCCATTCAGGGCATGCTTTTAAATGGCAGTCAAATCAGTGCAGGCAGCTGTGAAGACCCTCTGAAGTCAATGCATATTTGCTTGTTGTTAATGTGCCCCAAATCAGCTGAAGCTGGTCTAAAAGCAGCAAGCAGGGATCTGCAGGGGGTTGCTTCAGTCTGTGCCTGTTCCTGCTTTTGCCAACACAGGTCTTAGTTGTTTGCAGCACTGGAGGGAGGCAGGGGAAGGAGGAGGTGTTTTAGGGGTCAGTGAATGACAGCTGTGGGTCAGGGTCTTGATCCCATGTTTGTGCTGCCCTGGTGATGAATGCTGGTTGGGAAGAAGCTGCTGCCTGGCCCAGAAGAACTACGTGGGTCTGGGATATGTGGCAGCCAGGGGGTGGCCCCACTTCTGGGAGCCTTCCCTTCTCCAGCCATGCAGGGAACAAGCCCAGAGCGCTGCAGTTTAAGGAAGGAGGTAGGTCTGGACCTGTGCTGGGATAGGGTCAGCCCTCCATCTCTTTCCACTGCTGTGGTGATGGGGCTGAGGATGGCTCCTGGGAGCTGAGGGTGGAGAAGGACCCGTCCTCCCACTGATCCTCCATCTCCTTCTTTCCTAGTGGCGAGTTTTCCTCCCTAGCTTGAAGTTCGAGGTGATTGACTCCTCCTACATCTCTCTGTACACAGGTAAGGACCATCCCAGGTGCTAGCAGCCAGCAAACCACCATGCTGCGCTCACCTGGGCTCAAAATGTTGGTTGAAACCAGATGCGAGGGAAGATGGGTCCGAACCCACCAGGGCTTCTGCTGGATAGGAGGAGTGAGGCTGCAGCAGGTAGGGGTGGTGCTGTGGCCCTCCCAAAAATGGGATGTGGAAGTGGTGTGCCACAGAAACGCAGCTCCTGTGGCTGCTGCTCTCCAGCCTCCCTCCTTGCTAACAAGGCTTGGCTCCTTTGGCAAGCAGCTCGGCTCCTTGGCCTTGAGTTATGAGGAGCTGTCACGGAGGTGGGAATGGATGGCATGGGATTTAATTAAATCTATAGATCTTCTGCTTCCTGCCCCTTCCCCAGTGTGGCAGCAAGAAAGAACATGATGGATGGGCCCTACCCTGGTGCTCAGTGCGCATGAGGACTGGTCATCAAACACGCCCTGGAAGGCGTCACTGAAGCAACACGCAGGGAGAAGAGGGGTGGAGGGGCAGGAGATGGATGAGGTGCAGATAAATTTTCCCCCAGTTGCTATCCGTCAGCACAGATGTTCTCCCACTTCCCAGCTCCCTTGGAGCCCAGCAGCAGGGTGAAGCCAAACCACTTTTGAGTGCCTTTCCGCAGGGCTCAAAGCTCTGCCCCTTCCCTTGCTCCAGCATTTTCCTTATTTGGCTGCGTGAGGATGCAATGCAGTGTGTCCCACATCTCCCCGTGCTCCAACATGTCCCTATCACAGAAAGGAGCATTTTGGGTGCTGCATTTGGGATCTGCCTGCTTCCTCACAGTGTTTTTGAATACTGGGAACAGGTAGCCTGAGACCAAGGTGACCAGGGCACGGTGACCTCCCTTAGTGGTACACTGGGGGCTGATGAATAGCCAAGGACAACGTGTCACCCGAATCCTTAAATGGGAGAAGGGCAGAAACCAAGCTCATGTTGTATTTACTTGAGGCTCGAAGGGGAAGGCTTAATCCAAGGCTTAATCCTTGTGTCCCTGGGAGCCAAAGCCTCGGAGTGTTTCTACCTCTTGTGTTTGTAGCGAGCGATGCTGTAATCAGAGCTGGGGATCCTGGCTGAGATCACCTGTACCTTTTTCCTATGTGTCATTAGTTGATAGCAATAAGCATTTGTCTCATTAGTCACAGGGTCTGCAAGCCTGCAGGTGGGCTGGAGGGGCTGGGTTTGCCCTCTCAGGAACTGGGGACTTATGGGATATGCTGTTCCCCATAGGAGACACAATTTGGGGACACAGATCATGTGTTTATGCACATGCCTCCTTTTGGGGGTGCATCCCTTGTGTCCGGGTGGGTATCCCTGCTGAGTCAGGAGGATTCAGGAACTGATGCTGAGTGGTGGGGTTCAATCAGGATTCTCCCCCACAGCCTTTCGGGGGGTCCTCAGGGCTCCCCTCATCCAGAGGATGAGTCCTGTGGTGTACCAAGGGGTTCAGCCACCATCCTCTCCTCCCTCAGATGAATCGTCCTTGAAGATGAACCACGTGGAGCACATCCCACAGTCTCTGGCCAGCCACAGTGGGAGCTACCTCTGGGAGGCACAGTGGGATGAGCACGGGGCTGACATGCTCAAGTCTGACCCCAGGGATACCTTCTTCCTCAGTAAGTGGCTGAGACTTTCCACTGCTCCGTTACTTTCTTTGGTCCCTTCCAACCCAAACCGCTCTGTGACTCAATGAAGAAGGCAGGACCTGGATGCTCCAGGTACCCAGAGCATCCTCCTTACCTTCTGCCCGTCTCTGGGGTGAAGGACGTCTCTTCTGGGGGCAATTTGGGATGGTTTGGGCTACGAACTGTAACGTGGGGTGGGCACAGGTTGGGCTGAGCCACACCTGCCTCTCCTCAGCCCCTGCGATAGAGCCGTCCCGCGTGGAGTATGTGCTGGTGCCTTGTGCCTACAGCCCCACCTACGTGGTGAAGGACTTCCCCATCGCCCGCTACCAGGGCCTGCAATTTGTAAGTGTCTCTCTGTGATGCCTGGGAGGGGAACTTGCCAAAGCTCTTGCCCTTACATTGGGTCTTGGTTTGCCTGGGATGTTTCAACCTGATTAAAAGCCAGGAGAAAATGTGTTTTTGGTGGAGGGCCAAGCTGAGCCTTCCCCTCTTGACCCAAATGGGTTTGGGGTGAGCGCTGTGTGGTGCTTTTGGGGTGCTGGGATGAAGCCAGCTGGGTGCACTGGTGATGGCGGAGTGCTTGGCTCCCCAGGTCTACCTCTCGTTTGTGTACCCCAACGACTTCACGCGCCTCACTCACATGGAGACGGAGAACAAGTGCTTCTACAGGGAGTCCCCGCTCTACCTGGAGAAGTAAGTGTTGGCGTGCACCCCCAAGCCCTGTCCACAGCAAAGGGCCACCTCCAGGCTGTCTCTCAGCCCATCTCCTGGGGATTTGTTCAAGAAAAGGGGAGATGTAGCACCTGAGGACGTGGTTAGTGGGCATGATGGTGATGGGCTGGCAATTAGACTAAATGACCTTAGAGGTCTTTTCCAACCTTAATGATTCTATGACCCCACCTCCCATCCCAGGACGTTCCCCTGCAGACACGTGTGTGTATGTGCATGGCAGGATGCACATGCCTGCTCGCGAGCACCCTTCCCCTGTGCACCCCTTTCTTATCTCTGGGACCTCATCTTTCATCTCTGTCTCACAGGTTCGGTTTTTATAAGTACATGAAGATGGATGAGGAGGAGGAGGACCCACGTCAGCGAGCATTTCTCTTCCTCAACCCAGACAGTGAGTCATGCCTGCCCACTGGCAGCTCTCAAGCATCTCTCAGTGGCTTGGCACGGGGCTGAGGACCTGGCATCCCAACCCGCCAGCCCAGCTGATGGGAGATGGAATGCATCAGTGTGTCTCCAGTGATATGCTTGGAGGGGTTAATTAGCCAAGGTTTGGAGGGCTTAATTACTGGAGTCTTTAGCCCCCATCCCTGCTGAGCATCACTCAGTGCCTGCCAGCTCTCAGTCTCCCTCACCAGGGTCAGTTTCCACTTTGATCCCCTTAAGGAGACAAGCTTTGCCTGCTTGTCCTGAGCCATCATGCTGCAGAGCAGCAGGGACCCTCGAGAAACTTGCTTCTGTCTTTGTTCCCTAGATTTCCTCGAAGATGATGAGGAGGATGAAGATACAGTGGACAGCCCTGAGGCCACAGACCCACCTCCCAAAGCCAGGAAGAACCTCGAGCTGGTACCTGAAGCCCAAAGGAAGGAGATTCTGCCAGTCACCAGAGATTATGGGGACTACCTGGACTACTACAGCTTCCGCCGCAAGCAGAGTCGGGCACGGGATGAGGTGGGCGTGGGAAGGTGGAGCATGCCCCCTGCCACTCCCAGCCCTACAGCCACTCCTGCGGGTCCCCATGGCAATGGGGACACAGGACCTGTGCAAGAGAGAGTCCGTGGGAGGATGCTCCGATGGTTACCCCAGGAGCCCAGTGAGGAGGATGAGCTGGGGCTGCTGGTGTCCTCCAAGCGTGCTGGGGCCCTCAGCCTCCAGTCTCACCTCTCTGTTCCCATCTTTGGTGGCAGAGCCAAAACACCAGGTCCCAGCAAGTCCGTAGTATCCAAGGAGGACAAAAAACCTCAGAAAGCCCAGGAGAAGGTGTATGTGACCAGGCTGCAGCCAGGCAAACGCAAAGCCCCAGCCCAGGAGCCCGCCTTCCCCAGCATCTTCCTTTACCCAAAGCTTCTGAAGAAAGTGCACCTTCACTCCAGGACCCCTCAGAAGCATCCCTTTACCTCCAGCAAGCTCCGAACTGCCCCCGGCCACCGGACCCCTTGGCTCTTGAGCAACATCTCCAAAGAGAGGGACGCAGCCAGGAGGAAGACGAACCGGGCGGGTGACAGGAGGTGGCAGCTGGTGAGCAAGCGGGAAGAACTGGGGGCTGAAGGGATCTTCAGCAAGGAGACCCACGAGGACGTGACCACTGCCCCGGGCAGGATGGCGGTCACCACCGACTACAACTCCTCTGAGGTGACTCGCTCTCAGGGGACACGGGTGACATCCTTTCTGAAGACATCGGAGATAACGGCATCCCAGCAGGAGGGAAAGGGCCAGGAGGAAGAGGAGGAAGAGGAGGTGTCAGACTACAGCTATGAGACAGGGGAGCTGCCGCAGAGCTGGCTGGAGGACTCCATCAACTGGCAGAGGACGTTCAGCGTCAGCTCGGTGGACTTCGAGCTCCTGCGCTCCGACTGGAACGACCTGCGCTGCAACGTCTCGGGCAACCTGCAGCTGAGCGAGAGTGAGGTGGTCGATGTGGTGGCCCAGTACATGGAGAAGCTCAACGAGAAGAATGGGGGGTAGGGAGGCAGCAGGGTGCAGGTGGGAAGTGGGGGGGATGTGCCTTGGCCACTCTTGGCTTTTTGGGACCAGGTGGGTTGGACATTGGGCTAGAGTTGTAGAGCAGCCCATGTTGGAAGGGACCTCCAGAGATCATCAGGCCCAACCTCTGGGGTGGGAAATTACCCAGCGCCCTGTCCTACCACACCTTGAAAACCTCCAGAGGTGGAGATGCTGCCGTGTTCCTGGGGAGGTGGTTCCAGTGAGTGTTTTTTTTCTCACTGTAAAAAATTAGTCTTGTACCAGGACAAAACCTCTCCTGGCACAGTTTGTACCTGTTGCCCCTTGTCTTCTCCGTCTGGCTCCTAGTGAAGAGACAGCCTCTGTCCTCTTCCTAGCTGCCCTTTAAGAGCTGGAATGCAGTGATGAGCCCTTCCTGAGCCTTTTCTTCTCCTGTGTGAAAAAATCCAACCTTCAGACTTTCCTCGTAGGACAGGTTCTTGACCCCTTTGGCCATTTTTGTGGCCCTCCCTTGGAGCCTCTCTGCAGCCTGTGCTGGGCTCTTTGATTATACCTTTCCAGGTGAAGGAGTGGGCGCTTGTCTTTGTTAAACTTCCTGCCGTGTCCACCTTGCCACCCTGTTGGTGAGTTGGCAAACTTGGTGAGGGTGCTTTCAATCCCATTGTTTGGATCATTTATGAAGATACAGAATGGCATGGAGGCCAATATCCATCCTTAGGGGACCCCACTTGTTACAGGCTGCCAGCCTGAGCATAAACCATTGCTTGCCGTTCTCTCGAGTGCAGCCTGCTAGCCAATGTCCAACCCATCTCACAGCCCGCCCACTCAAGCTGTATTTTGGCTGTTTCACCTGTTTCTCCTTCCCCCACAGCATCTACACTCTCCTGCGGATCGTCAATGTGGAGAAGCGCCGGGACACGGCCCGGGGCAACCGCTACCTGCTGGAGCTGGAGCTGGCAGAACGGGGCCAGCGGACGGTGCGGCTCTCTGAGTATGTCTATGTCCTCTTGCACCAAGGCAAGCAGGACGACAGTGCTGAAGCCAACCCTGAGGGGCCAGCCCTGGGGGCCACTGAGGCCCAGCCAAGCACCTGGAGCATCCTCTATGGGAAGCCCGTTCTGTGCCGGCCTCTGCAGCTGAGCTGGAAGCAGGACATCATGGTGCACTTCGTGGTACCTGGTAGGTGGCAGCAGGACGCATCTCTCTGGCGTGTCTCTTGCCGCCCACAGTGTTCTCTGATGGGATTTTGCATCCTCTTGGCAGATCCAAGGGGCTGCAGACAGCCAGAAGAGCATGGGCCGTGGCTTGAAGCCCAGTCTGTGTCAAGCATTGGGGTTGAGGGACATGCCTATGGCTGTGATACTGCCAAGTGCCTTTCCGTAAGGCAAGCGCTATCAGGGCTCTCAGGAGGCCAGGCCCATAGCAATGCTGAAGTTATCTGGTGTAATGTGACAGGCTGCTGGTTTGGTTGGGGGTGTTTTTGGGACCTCTAGTGTGGGGATCTTAAGGTCTGAGGGATGTTTGTGGCTGTGCTTGGCAGTGAAGAACCAAGCACGCTGGGTCCAGCAGTTCATCTCAGACATGGTCGGCCTGTATGACACTACGAAGGATGCCAACTTCAACGTCATCCTGGTGGACTTTGACAGCGATGACATGGACGTCGAGAAGGCCCTGCAGGATGCCCGGCTGCCTCGGTAACCCATCCCAAGCACCCCCACATCCTCTCCACATCCCACCGTGGTCCTGTGGTGGTGGTCTTGCAGATGGGCAGGCCATCCTGGTGGTGCTGTCACAACCATTGGCTTGAGGTGGCCCCTTTCTTCATAGAGTCATAGGATGATTTGGGTTGGGCGGGACCTTACAGCCCATCTAGTTCCAACCCCCTGCTGTGGGCTGGGATATCTTCCACTAGACCAGGTTGTCCAAAGCCCCATCCAACCTGGCCTTGAACACATTTGGGGATGGGGCATCCACAGCTTCTCTGGGCAGCCTGTGCCAGTCCCTCACCACTTTCTGAGTAAACTATTTCTTTCTAGTGTCTAACCTAAATCTCCTCTCTTTCAGTTTAAAACTGTTACTTTTTCTCCCATTACCACACTCCCTGATAGAGGCTTTCCCGTAGGCCCCTTTAGGTACTGGAAGGCTGCTATAAGTTCTCCCCAGAGCCTTCTGTTCTCCCAGTTCCTTGACTTTCTCTTTGGGTTTGCTCTGATCCAGGTGCATTACCTTGCACTTGGTCATGTTGAACTTCATGAGATTCACACGGGCCCATCTCTCCAGGCCTGTTGAGGTCCCTCTGGATGCCATTCCTTCCCTCCTGCATGTCTATCCCCACATGGCTTGGTGTCATCCACAGACTTGCTGAGGGTGCCCTCAATCTCGCTGTCCGTATCACCAACAAAAGGTGTTAAATAGTGTTTGTCCTCTTGAGGAGGTCCCTTCTCATCACCAAAGCTAACTGCCCTGCTCTCTCCCCTCAGCTACCAGTACCTACGGCGCACAGGGAACTTTGAGCGCTCAGCAGGGCTGCAGGCTGGTGTGGACATGGTTGAGGTGAGGACACACTGCTTCCCTTGGGGCTTCTGGAGCTCCTGGTGCGGCTTGGCTGCGAGCCTCCCGCTTGTGTCTGTCCCCACCCTCAGGATGGGCACAGCATCGTGTTCCTGTGCGACCTGCACATCCACTTCCCCCCCAACATCCTGGACAGCATTCGGAAGCACTGCGTGGAAGGGAAGCTGGCCTACGCGCCCATCGTCATGAGGCTGAGCTGTGGCAGCTCCCCACGGGAGCCCAATGGTGAGCGGTCCCCTTCCTTGTGCCATCTTCCAGCTGGGAGATATCACCTGTGCACCCAAGTGTTGCTGCGATGCTGGGTTTGGGTTACAGCCAGGATCGGGTGGGTTTGTTCTGCTTCGGTGAGGTGAGATTTGAGCCCAGGGGTTCTCCAGAACTTGGAGTGTTACCCTGTGGACCCCAGCAGGAGGTGGCAATGATGGGGACAGAGCCGTGTTAGGAAGGGAGGACTGGTGGAGAGATTGGGATGGGGTGTGAGCATGGATGTGGCTTCCTGGTAGCACCATGGGTGATGGTTTGGTGGGATGGGGATCTCACCGCTCCTCCCTCCAGGTTACTGGGAGGTGAATGGCTTTGGTCTCTTTGGCATCTACAAGTCGGACTTTGACCGCGTCGGAGGGATGAACACGGAGGAGTTCAGGGACCGCTGGGGCGGGGAGGACTGGGAGCTCCTGGACAGGTGAGGCTGGAGGCACCAGGACCCCTGTGATGGGGTCCCCCACTCCCCCACCCATGGGCAGGGCTTTGGCTGCGTCCATCCCCTCGTTTCCCTGAGCAGCTGTCCATCTGTCTGGCTGCAGGGTCCTTCAGAGCGGGCTGGAGGTGGAGCGCTTGCGTCTCAGGAACTTTTACCACTATTACCACTCCAAGCGCGGCATGTGGAACGCTCACAGCAAGAAGTCACCCAAGGACTGACACCCTGAGCCCAGCCCACAGCCAACAGACCACGGCCAGAGGTTGGCCACTGCTGGTGCCCACCTGTCCCCAACCCTCGCCGGTGGCCACCGGTGCCAGCACGGAGGGCGCCGTTGCCACCGGGGTCTCCAAATGAACCATGGTTACTTTGGGGTGGATATGGGGAGGGAGGGTGGGTGAAAGCGGGATGGTGGATTTTTTCTTAAGGGTCTAATTTCTTAGTCAGAAATGAATTTATTAACTCATTAGTGCCGGGCAGTGGGCGTCCTGCTGTTGGGAGAGCAAAGCCTCGAGGCTGGGGGCCATGTCATGCCGGTGATGCTGGAGGGAGTAAAGTGGTACCTGAGCTCGCAGCCAGCACTAGCTCTGCGTCCCCTGCACAGTGCCCAGTGCCAGGCTGGAGGGCAGAGCCTTTGTGGGGGGCTGCTGCTGAAGCAGATACCCTTGGGGTGGTGGGGGTACCCCTCAGGGCTGCCTGTACCCTCTGTGGCACCCCCAGAGCCAGGCGGTCACCTTGGAGGGGAGAAAGCTCTGCCTGGCTGCTTTGGCTGAAGTGGGCAAGGGGCAGAGCCCCTTCCTGGCCCCCATCAGCAGGGTGGGCTGGTGGGAGGGGGAGGGAAAGGGCAGAGCCCAAAGCAGGTACAGGAGTGGGGAGAGCAAATGATGTTTCCAAGCTAATTTCTGTGAAATTATGAGGTAGGAAGCTGTTTTCAAGAAGTTCTGTTTTCTTTTTTTTTTTTGTTATTGTTGTTGTTCTGTTGTTTTGTTTTTGTTTTTTTAATTCTTAAAAATTAAAATCAATGTCTTGGCTGGGATTTCCTTCCTGCAGTGTCACCCTCTGCCTTGTGGCTGCGGTCCCAGGCTGCTCTGCCTACTGCACAGCACCCAGGAGGGCTGGCAGCACGCAGGGAAGGGGAGGAGGAGGCAGCCATGTACCTTTGATGTCCCGATGCACGCTCGGGCTTGCAGGGAACTTGGGGAGCCTCCGCCCCACACCTGGGTCTCGCCCCACTGCAGGAGCATGGGCTGAAACCACCCCGTGGTCTGGCAACGCTGGGCACTGCCAGCCCTGAGAGTGTGTCTCCAGAGTCCCTCTCTGAGTTTGCCCATGGGGTCAGTCTCTGCAGTGGGATTTTCTCCCCTGCAGTGCTACTCATCTGCTCCCCTCCTCGTCCAGCTCCCTGTATTTTTGAGCTTTTTTTAAGCACTTTGTTGTGGGCGAGGGCTTTGCCCGCTACACCAGGAGGTGGCCTGGGGGTGGAGAAGTCCTGGGCAGGGTGGATGGCACGATCCCCAAAGCCACTTCTCCTTAGGCACAACTTTTCTAGCCATTGGAGAGGGCTGAACTGCCTTTGGAGCTCCCAATGGGGCCATCAGCGCCAAGGGCCGCTTAGCATTGAGCTGGCATGGTGGTGACGGGTTGATGGTTGGACTCGATTATCTTTAGAG
Organism: Pavo muticus; assembly: GCA_016647715.1. Lineage (NCBI taxonomy): Eukaryota > Metazoa > Chordata > Aves > Galliformes > Phasianidae > Pavo > Pavo muticus. The sequence goes on along the minus strand of JACDJE010000197.1, from coordinate 1,201,799 downwards.
GTCTTTTCCAGCCTTAATGATTTCTAATTTTCTATGACATAGAGCCTCTCCAGTGTTGGAGGTCTCCACTTTTTCAAGGAGCTATAGAGAGAGGCATTTGCCGAGCAGCTCGCCCTGCCCCAGAGGGAATGTCACGTTGGGGCTTGTTGGGTCTCATGGGGTGGGGGGGACAGAGTTGAACCCCAGCCTCAAGCGGGTGGCTCAGCATGTCCCTATAGGGCTGAGCAGAGGAATGGTGGTGGGCAAAGGTGATCGGCCAGTGCTGGCTGTGGTGCTGTTTGGAGAGATGGCCCTGGAACTGGTTTGGCTTGTTTGGAACGCTCCCTCTCAGCTTATCTGGGCTTCAAAGGGATCCTGCTCAATCCCACACATGCAGACATGCTCCCTGGGAGTCTCCAGGGTGTGGGGGAACCCCCTGCCCCAAAGGCTGTGCCCCCCACCTCTGCCTCCACTCCCTCTTTTCCTTTTGGAGCCCCGGAACCCTCCTTGTTGGGTTCCCCATGCCAGAGCAGGGGATTCAATGGAATGTGTTGGAATGGACACTTTGGCCAAAGGCCATGGAGGTGGGGGCCAAAGGTGCTTTCCAGAGCATGATGAAGGTGGGACCTCCATTGGCAGCAGATCCAGGAGTTGGGTCAGTACAGCATCATGCAGTGCCACCAAGAGCCAAAAACCCGCCGCAAGCCCCAAAAGCACAAACGTGACTAAGAGGCAAGTGGGTTTGGAGCGCACATGCAAAACAACGGTGAAGGGACTGGTTGGGTAAGCTTCTGGGGCGGGCCCTGCTGCGGCCCCACGCCCACCACCGCACAGACGGCATCGCCGACCCCACGCCGGGGCTCCCCAACAGCACCAAGGGGTGCACCCAGCCAGAGGATGCTGCAGGGCACCAGCCCTGTGGGGCCACCCAACAAGGTAAGTGTCTCGCGAGCGTGGCTGTCCCCATTGCGGGTTGACATCATGCCAGGGGACGCGGATGCCATTGGGAAACTGATGGAGTCATCCATCAGCTGCGCGCTCCTGGCCAGCTCTGGCCAAGCAGCGTTTCTGACCTCTCCCCAGCGTCCTCGTGCCTCGGTTTCCCTGCTGTGAAAGGGGCAGTCTGGGCACATGTGCTGCTGTGCTGTTGGCCACTCCCTGTTCCTGGTGGCATCGGTGGCCGCAGGACCTGCTGTTCGGGTCAGGCACGCAGTGGGGCTTTGGGGACAGCAAGCATTGGTGTATTGTGGAGGCCGTGGTGCTGGTCACCCCGTAGAGGGGAGTGCCTTTAGGGCGCAATTCATGGTGTGTCCGTGCTGAGTTTATTCGTCTCTGCATCTCCAAGTGCGGTCGCATCTCCTCAGTTTTGCTCCAAATAGGGGTTTTGTAGCAAATTACTGTACTTGATTATTTTTTCTTTAAGCATCCAATCCAAAGCCTTTTGTAGGGCTGCAGAGCCCCAGCTCCCTGCTTTGGGGACGTAGGGATGTACCTGGGGGTATCCCCCCACCCCTCGGAGCCTGGCACGTGGCCATGAGCAAGCAGCAACATGCATGGGGAGTGAACCTCCTGCTCCGGGGGGGGACTGTGATTCATGCAGGCTGGGAGTGCCCTGCTGAGCACTGCCAAATGCGGTGCACTCGTGTGGGTGGCACGGAGCTGGGAATGATCCCCTTAGGGCTGTAGACCCCAAAAAGGATTGGCTGTGACCCCTACCCCAATCCCTATGAAGCCTCTCAGAGAGAGATGGGGAGGCTCTGGGTGTCAAAGGTCCCCAGGCACAATGGGGTTGGCCACCAAGATCGGGGGCCTTACCACTGCAGGGAACAGATCCCCGTCCTTGGAACGCTCTCCTGTCCCGCATCAAGCTGCTCCTGCTGACAGCGGCACATTCCTCACCGCTCTTTCCCCCCCCTCCTATCAAAGGACAAAAGCCATCCTGAGCTGTCAGTGCCTGGTGTTGCAAGCCTGAGCCAGCTCACTGGCTGCCAAACCCCAAAAACGCTTCTGCCAGGCGGGGCCAAAGCGGTGACGCCGAGTGCCAAAGCCACCACGGGCGCTGACTTTCCCATTCCCCCCCGCCCTGAGGCTGAGAACGTACACAACTCGTGTCAGGAATGTGTGGCTCCCTCCAAGAATTCCAGCAGGGGGAAAGCAGTGGAACAAAGCCGCTGGGGATTTTGGGAGCAGGCGTGCCCTACAAGCCAGGGTTGGTTGGGGTGGCTGGGCGGGTGGGGCGAGCCTAATTAGTACCTGTGCGCGGCAGCGGCTGAGTCACCCCGCATTCATTGCCTCTGTGCTCAGAGCCACCAGCCCAGCAGCACTCAGCTGCCCCATGGTTTTACTTTTTATTATTATTATTATTATTATTTTATTATTATTTTTTGTAATTCCCAGCTGATTTGGAAAGCAAAGCAGGGAGGGCCTGGCCACCCTAACAGTGGTGCTGGGCTCTTGTAGGAAATGGTGTAGGGCTTTATCAGGGAGACTGCCTGGTGTTGGCTGTGGGCCACTTGGAGGTCCAGGGCTCGCCGTGGAGCTGTCCAGGGCTCTAGGGGTCAATGGGCAGCATGCCTGTGGCTTTCCTGGGTGGCCACATGAGGGAGGTCTGGGGCTTTCCAAGGAGGGCTGGGGTCTAGAGCTGGCTGGTGAGGCCATGTGGGGGTCTGGGGGAGGTTGTTGATGCCCGTGGTTCGCTAGGGGTCAATGTGGAGGCTGTGGGGCTCTGGGATTCTCCGAGGAGGCTGCCTGGGATCTAGGGCTGGCTGGTAGAGGGCTAGGGGTCAACATGGAGACTGCACAGGGGTCTGGGTGTTGATGTGTAGGCTGAGCCTGGGGCAGGCTGGAGGGAGAGGCCACGCAGTGGTCCGGAGGTCAACTTGGAGGCCATGCGGAGGCCCAGGGCTTTTGTGTCCTTGGGCCTGTTGGGGTCCAAGGGGGAGCCTGCCCACGCAGTCCGTCCAGCTCTCATCACTGTGGCTCTGGGAACATCCTCCTTCTCCACCTGTGGGCACCCTGGGGGGGCTCCTTTGGCCTCAGGGGCCCACATTGCTCCCGTCTCTGCTCAGGTGGCTGCGGCACCGAGGCGTGGCGGCAGCGGGGCGGGCCGGGTGCCTCCCTTCAGCTCAGGGAAGGCCCCGCCGCCGTCACACCTCACACACCTGCACAGGGCGGCCGTGCTTGCTTCGGCCCCGCTCGCCGCTGCCATGCAGGAGACTAACGCCTTCTTGCTGTCGGCCCTGCAGCCCGAGGCCGGCGTCTGCTCGCTGGCTCTGCCCTCGGACCGCCAGCTGGACGGTCGCGGCCGGGAGACGGCTGAGGCCCAGCGGCTGCGCAGCGCTCGCGTCCAGGAGCAGGTCCGCATCCGCATGATGCTGCGGGGGCAGGCGGCCGCCCCACGCCCTGAGACCGCCGCGCTTGACCCAGTGGACGGTAGAGGTGGGAGACCGTGGGGCAGCTTTCTGCGGGCGGGGGGTTCTCCTTTTCCTTTGACCCAAATGGGGGCTTCGCTCCTCAGAGCAGCATGGCTCTAGCCTGGGTTGGTTGTCCCCGAGCCTCAGTTTGCCCCGTGAAGGTACTGGGACCCCATGCCCTGCTTTGGGCTGCTCTCTATGGCTCTTTCCTTGGGCTCTTGGCGCTGTCTCGCCTTGCTGGCTGGGCTCCAAGTGCCTCCATTTAATGTCTGAGCTCACGGCCTCCGCCCTGCTGCTTCACCTCACTGCGCCTCAGGCTGCGCCCCAGTGACGGGAGAGCCCCCCGGCACCCTGTTTGCCCCAACCTGGATGTCCCCGTCCTTAGCTGTCTCTGCTCTGGTGGCACCCAGGTGACGGCCACCCAGTGGGACCAGGACACGACTAAGCCTTGCAGCAGAGCATGGCCGGCCCCCTGAGCCCCCATCCCAGCCGAGTAAGGCCAAGGGGAGCTGTGCTGAGCTGCTGTGTCCCCACCAATTACTGCTCTCGCTGTCAGGGCATCTTAAAAGGTGGAGAGGCCGTGGGAGGCGTGCTGCCTCCTTCGCAGCCTCTTCCTGCACCCCATGGCTGGAAGGCAGGCACTTCTCCAGCCCTCTGGCTCTCAGCCCCCTAGCCACCCCCCTGAGGGCAGCAGAGTGGGAGGCAGTGCTGGTCCCAGCTTGCTCAGACCAGTGTGTTATCTCCCATCTCTATCCTGCAGGTGGTCCATATGGCACGACTGTACGCTCCTCCTTTAGCTCCCGCTCCCAGACCAATGGCTTGGACTCTAAAGGCTCGGTATGTCTGAACCAAGCACACATCTCTGTGCTAGCTGGGGATGGCTTAGACAGCTTAGTGTTGATAGCTTAGTGTGGGCCTACCTGAGGATAGGAAGGCCCTATAGACGATCTGGAAAGGCTGGATCAATGGGCTGAGGCCAGTGGGATGAAGTTCAGCAAGACCAAGTGCCAGGTCTTGCACTTCAATGATAACAACCCCAGGCAGTGCTACAGGCTTGGGGCAGAGTGGAAAGTTGCGTGGGAGAAAAGCATTTGGGATTTAGTTGACAGTGGCTGAACGTGAGCCAGCAATGTGCCCCAGTGGCCAAGAAGGCCAACAGCTCTCTAGTTTGCATCAGTAATAACACAGCCAGCAGGAGCAGGAGGTGATTGTCCCCTTGTACTCGGTTCTGGTGGGATCACACCTTGAGTATTGTGTTGGGCCCCTCACTACAAGAAACACACAGAGGCCCTGGAGCGTGTCAGAGAAGGGCAATGCATCTGGTGAGAGGTCTGGAGTGCAAGTCTTATGGAGGAGCTGGGATGGTTCGGTCTGGAGAAGAGGATGCTCTACAACTGCCTGACAGGAGGTTGTGGCAAGGTGGGGATTGGCCTCTTCTCCTGGGTACAGGGATAGGATGAGAGTTGATGGGCTCAAGTTGCACCAAGGGAGGTTCAGGTTGAATATTAGGAAAAATTCCTATGGAAGAGTGGTGAGGCAGTGGCACAGGCTGCCCAGGGAGGTGGTGGAGTCACCATCCCTGGAGGTGTTCAAGACCTGTGGAGATGTGGCACTGAGGGATGTGGTCAGTGGGCACGGTGGAGGTGGGTTGGGGTTGGATGTGGTGTTAGAGATCTTCTCCAACCTTAATGATTCTATGACTAGGCAGCACCAAGGAGGCTTTTGGCTCCTTCCTTTTCTTTTCCTGTGGTGAGGATGGAGGAATGTGCATGTGGTTACCCTCCCTTAACCCCATACTTCCCCCCTAGCTGTACCAATCCATGGCCAAAAAAGATTTTGGCACGCTCAAGGGCAGCAGCTGGTCCTCGCGGTCGGCTGTGGACCTCACGCCACACAAGCGGATGACAACTGTCAGCAACGGGGGCATGCCGAAGGGCCGGAGCTACGGCGTGGGCTATGCCATGTCGCAGGCTGCCAACACCTCCCCACGGCCCAGCTCCTTCCACGAGCGCAACTACCGGGCCCGGCAGAGCTTTGACACGCTGTCGCTGCGCTCCCTGCGGCTGGCTGACGGGCCGCTGCCTCCCAGCACCGCAGACGACCGCTACAGCGTCATCTCGGAGCAGCTGGACCCCATGGGGCACCGGTCCCTCTACAAAAACCAAGGCAGCGGTGGCTTCAGCCGCTCGTACACCTTCGAGAGGCAGATGAGCACTGGTTCCAACGCAAAGAGCTCCGACTGGTTGGATGGCGGAGAGGTGCCCCAGAGCCGCACCATTCGGGCGCCAGCCATGCGCACGCTCCAGCGCTTCCAGAGCAACAACCGCTCGCGGCTCAGCACCAGCTCCTTCGGCAGCATCCAGCCATCCTCGCAGGCGGCCATCGGGAGCTCCTACATGGGCATGGTGGAGCACAGCTCTCGCGCGCCCTCCGTGCGCAGCCTGGCTGAGTCCACCCACCACCTCCAGGACCAGCGCGCCATGGATATGTACAACGGGCACAGCACGCTGCTCACCCAGCAGTCAGGAGGGTGAGTGCCAACCAGCCTAGTCCCTTGCTCTCATGAGTCACTTGGCTGGTTTAGCGCTAAACTCTCTAGTTCTTGCTTGGCTGCAAGGGAAGGAGGAGGAGTGAGGTGGTTGGCATAATTTGGCCTCACAGTCATAGTGTGTGGTGTGAGTTCACCTTTAAGTGTGTCCTGAATATGCTCTTAGGTCCTAACATAAAACCATCCTGAGATGTAGAGGTGGGAAGGTGCTTGCTAAGCCAGGAGGATGGGGAGTGAGATGGATTGTCGCATCTCCTCTGAAACGTGGGATGTGGTGGGGAGCAGAGATGGAAGATCTTTGGGGCTGCCTTTCCTGGGCTCTTCCTCATCTGCCTGTGGCTTCCAGGTTTGACGACATTGACCTGCCCTCAGCGGTGAAATACCTGATAGCCAGTGACCCCAACCTACAAGTCCTGGGCGCTGCCTACCTCCAGCACAAATGCTACAGTGACAGTAATGCCAAGAAGCAGGTGGGCACCAGAGGGGAAGGGTCTCCTGAGCCTCTCCAGTATGGTGGGGCACACCTGGGAGGATGAAGGAAATGGAGGGAGCCTCAGACCCCGTGGGAAGTTGGCTTGGCTTCTCCTCCCAACCTGTTTCCCATTGTAGGCTCGCAGCCTCCAGGCCATGCCCAAGCTGGTGAAGCTCTTTAACAGCCCCAACCAGGAGGTGCAGCGCCATGCAACAGGTGCCATGCGCAACCTCATCTACGACAATGCTGAGAACAAGCTGGCGCTGGTGGAGGAGAACGGCATCTATGAGCTCATGAGGACACTGCGGGAGCCCGATGATGAGCTCCGCAAGAATGTCACAGGTCAGAGATGGTCACAGGGCTGGACTGGGGTCCTCCTCCCACTGAGGTGGCATCTGGTTCCCCTGGCCTGTGAGTAAGGCCAGGGTGATACTGTGTGAGGACAACTCTGTGTTGTCAACACACACCTGGGTGGTGTCCTCAACCATGAGCTGCCTCATGGCTGTGAGTGGCCAGCGTGAGGTGGGCTGGGGCGGATATGCTCTCTAGCTGTCCCCGGGACTCAGGATCCCTTTCTTCCATGCAGGGATCCTATGGAATCTTTCCTCCAGTGACAACCTGAAGGATCGCTTGGCTCGAGACACACTGGAGCAGCTCACAGATCTGGTCCTGGTCCCCCTCTCTGGCCTGGGTGGCTCTGGTGTCATCCAGCAGAACCCCTCCGAGGCAGAGATCTTCTACAACTCCACAGGCTTCCTCAGGTACCTGCTCTGGACCAGCCTCGTTCCTACTGCAGATAAAGGTTTAGATGGGAGAAAACACCACCTGCACTGCCAATCTAGGGAGTGAGGTTGCTAGAGCTTGTTTTTGAGGTCCCCATTCCTTGTAGTGCTTGTACATCAAGGCAAAGTGTTGTCAACCCCATGGGACAAGCATTAGTTGCCCTCACTGCTGTAATGGGGCACCAGGATGGGAGTGGCCGTGGTGCCACTTCTCGCTGTGATGGACCCTTTTCCCCATGCAGAAATCTGAGCTCTGCAAGCCAGCAGACCCGGCAGAAGATGCGTGAGTGCCATGGGCTGGTGGACGCCATGATCCACTATGTGAACAGCTCCCTAGAAGTAGGGAAGTCAGAAGACAAGGTGAGCCTCGAGACTTGCTCTGCTCGGAGGGCTTGGGGCTTCAGTGCCCTCAGATGGGGTGTTACTCACTCCTTTGTGTCCCCTGGGGTCACCAGACATCCTTCACAAAGTGGGGAAAATGAAGCTGGATCTGTCCAAGCTTACTGGGCATAGTGGGGTACTGTCAGTGGTGGTGCCACGGATGTGACTCTGAACATGGAGCCCAAGTGGAACTCCGTGGGACTGGGCCCTGGAGGGTGTGCCAACTCACCAAGACTGACTCCCACCCTTCATGTCCCATTTCTTTCCCCAGAGCGTGGAGAATGCTGTCTGTGTCCTGCGCAACCTCTCCTACCGCCTCTACGACGAAATGCCCCCTTCCTCCCTCCAGCGCCTGGAGGGCCACCGCAGGAACAACGGTGGAACCATGACAGGGGAGCTGGTGGGCTGCTTCAGCCCCCAGAGCAAGAAGGCTCGAGAGGTCAGCAGGTGGTGGTGGTGGGGGACCCTGGCATTTTTGTGCTGTGACAGCTGCATCGCCTGGGGTGTGGAAGCATGGGAAAGCAGCTGGTGAAACGTGGTAATTGTGGGTGGAGGTGGACACCAGCCTTGGCTGCTGGGTGGGACACATGGGTGAACTCAGAGGGTGAATCAGGTGCTACTTGCATGTAGCAATGGGTGCAAAACCCCCCCACGCTGAGGGGTGTGACACAGCTGGGTTGACATGTCCTCTTGCTGTGGGCACCTCCAGCTTGGCAGGAAGTGGACAACACAGAGGGATTGTTCTCTCTGGGTCTAACACTGCTCCCTTTGTCCCCGCAGCACTATCTGAATGCAGACATCGTCACTTTCACGGAGGTGTCCAAGGACCCCAAGGGCATGGAGTGGCTCTGGAACCCACAGATTGTGGGCATCTACAACCGGCTGCTGCAGCGCTGCGAGCTCAACAAGCACACCACCGAGGCGGCCTCGGGCGCCCTGCAGAACATCACCGCTGGGGACCGCAGGGTGAGGACACAGGAGGGGAGCGTTCCCTGGGCTTGTCCCGTCTTGTTTGGCTGTCTCTGCTGCTCACAGCCCTACCTGGGTTGAGGAAAGTGGCCATCACACTCCTCGCCAGTCAGGTCACCCTGCCACACTGAGCAAGAGGAGGAGGAGGATGGGGCAAACCCACTGGGTGCCTCTACTGTGTGTTTTTGCCTTTGCAGTGGGCAGGTGTGCTGAGCCGGCTGGCTCTGGAGCAGGAACGCATCCTGAACCCCGTGCTGGACCGCGTCCGCACCGCCGACCACCACCAGCTGCGCTCCCTGACGGGGCTCATCCGCAACCTGTCCCGCCACGCGCGCAACAAGGACGAGATGTGTGAGTGCTGGGGAGGGCAGGGCCGGGGTGGCGCAGAGGAGCCCACTGGACGCTTTCCATCCTTTTGATCCTCAGTTTGGCCTCTGCTTACCTCTAGGCTTGTCTCAGCACCTTCCTGCATCCATGCTTACAGCTAGACGCACGCTTGTGTGGTGTCCTGTCTGTCCCCAGTGACCAAACATCCCTGGCGTGCTCTGCTCTGCCTCCAGCCCCACTTTCTTCCTTGGCTATGCATCTATTGCCTCAACCCATCTCGCACACTGCTCCTCTCCCAAGTGCCACAGAGTCTCAGCATAGACCTTGAAGCAACCCCTGGTGCTGCCTCACGGGTCCTTGGCTGCAGGGCTCCTCCCTAGGTCACCATGCATCGTATGGGGTTGGCCACTAGACCTGATACACTGCCTTTGCCCTCCAGCCACCAAGGTGGTCAGCCACTTGATTGAGAAGCTGCCAGGGAGCGTCGGGGACAAGGCCCCGCCTGCTGATGTTATCGTGAACATCATCGCGGTGCTCAACAACCTGGTGGTGGAGAGCCCCATGGCTGCTCGCGACATCGTCTACTTTGATGGCCTCAGGAAGCTCTTCTATGTCAAGAAGAGGAGGGACAGGTGGGAGCTCGCTTGTCTATTTTTCCATCCCAACCATGGTGTTGCCCATCACCGCAGCCATCTCTTTTCCCTCTGGGTGCTTCTCACCACTCCTATTAGAAGCACTTTGCTGTCAGCCCTTGGACTTTATGGGGTGGTATCCTTGGGCTGCTGGGTACCATCCCATGCCCCGTGGTACCCAAAACATGATTGTATTTTCTCTCCCTGCTCCAGCTCAGACAATGAGAAGTCCTCCCGGGCAGCAGCCAGCCTCCTGGCCAACATGTGGCAATACACCAAGCTCCACCGGGACTTCAAGGTGGTACGTACCTCCCTCCGGGGTGGGAGCCTGTGGAAGAGCCCATTGGAGTCATGGCTGGGGTCTTCACCCTGGAAATGTGCTCCACCCAAATGCTTCCAGGCATCTGACTTGCCCTGACTCCACACTTTCACCTCATGTAGAGGTGGAAGCTGTCCCCAGAGCATCATCCCTATGGTGCCAGGTGCCTAAAGGGGTGGGAACACCCATATGAGTGGGCACAGCATGCCAGAGAAGTGTGTGTTTGCATTCCCAGTCCCTACCTCCTGGCAAGGTGTGGCCACAGGTGTCCTTGAGCAGGGGCAGTGACAGCACCAGGCCCCCCCCACCCCCCACACTGGGTGACAGGTGGCCTGTTTTCTTGCAGAAGGGGTACCGGAAGGAGGACTTCCTCAGCCTGTAAGAACAGCCCCAGGGAGAAGGGACTGCACAGCCCTCGGTCTCCCCTCCGGGACGCGCTTCGCTGCCTCCTGTGACCCCGGAGGAGCTGCTCACCGCAGGACTCCTGCTCTGTAGCATAGTCCCCACTGCTCCTCGTGTCCCTTGCACCCACCCCCTGCTGCTGGGCACCCCATCTCTGGGCTGGGGATGCAGGGGCTGAAAATGTCCCCCCCACACACCATTTTTGCATCACTTCAAGCTTGGCAGAGGGGCAGGAAGCTCTGGGGGATGCTTTTGGGGGTGTCCCTATCCCAGCTGCCCCCACTAATTAGGGCTGAGCTGCCAGAATCTCACTGTGCTGGGCTGTGCCCTGCATGGGGATGGGGCTTTGTAGAGCATTGTGGGGGGGGGGGTATCCATGCTGGCCACCGGCATCTCCCTGAAGTTTTAAGGGACTGCACCTTGGCTGCAAGGAGCCAGAAGCAGCATCAGTGCCCACTTTGCAGCAAGGGACCCCATAGCTGCCCTGTTAAGGACCCGGGGCTGTTCAGGGCCAGAGCTGCGTAAGCAAGATCCAGGCAGGGCCAGCTAGCTTGTGTTTGCTGGGTGGCGTCTCCCCGCGGGGTGGGGAGATGCCCTCGGTGCCCGGTGCAGGTGGGGCCAGCACGAGTTCAAAGCTCACCCAGCAGAGGCAGAGGGTTGGGGTGCGTGGGAGGCTGTGGGTCGCTTGGGTCTGCCAGTGGGGTTTGGGACTGGGGAGGGAGACCCTGCGCTTGGGTGTGCCCCATCTGGGAAATGGGGTAGAGTAGGTACAACAGGGGCTGGGAAGTCAGCAGGTGGGGGGGGTGGGGGGAGGGAGAGCGAGCAGTGTGGCCACAAGGGACCTCCCCCGTACTGGATGTGACGTGTTGGGACCCGCTAGGGATGGGGCAGTGCATTTGTCCCACCAGCTCTCCATGTAGAGGCTGTGCACTGTGTATCCCCCAAATAAAGACCTTGAACAATATCCCTGTGCTTGGCCAGCACCCGTGGATACTGCCTCAGCACTCATTGTGGAATCCACCAGTGTCACCCGTGTCCCTGCAGATGGACGAGACCCACTGGTACAGCAGCATTTTATTGCCACCAGGATTTCTGTGGGGGAGAGGGTGATGCTGCCTCAAGCAACTAGGGTAGGGGAATGAGGGGCAAAGGGATGTGGGTGCATGCTGCTTCTCCAAGGGCATCACCAATCCCAATGTTTGTCCATCAGGTAGGAAAAATGTCCCTTCTACCCAGGGCAAGGGAGGAGGACCTACCACCCAAGGGTGCCTGGGTACTGCAGATAGGAATGTCCCCCTGTGATGGCTTTCCACCATGGAGCACATTGCTAGGAGCCAGCTCCTCTCCTCCCAGCTTTGGTTCTTCACTGTGCCTGGGATCCTGGAACCATGACCAGAGTCTGTGCAGTCCCACAGAGCGTGGGGATGCTGAGATTCAGCAGCTTGGCTGTGGCTCTGCTCAGATGTCATCCTCTGTCACCAGGCAGTAGAAGTCTGTGCGGGCGCCGTAGTTGCGTGAGCCCAGGTCGGAGACATCAATCTCAGATCTGTGGCTGTCCTTCAGCTGCGTGTCCTCCAGCGTGCCAGTGGCCAAAGCTGCGGGCCCCCCAGGGCCACTGATGCGGGGAGGAAGGGGACTTCTGAAAGCAGATCCACGGAGGCCTGGAAGGAGCAGAGAGGGGTCAAGTGTTGGGGAAGGGGTCAACCCAACCTTCTTACCCAACCCAGGAGAGGAGGTGGGTGACAAGGACCTGTACCCAGGTCTCCATCCGGGTGGGGGTCCCCCCGGCTGTCCAAGTAGCTGCTGTGCAGTATGAGCATGGGGTCCTTGTCCTCCTGTAGCTGGGTCTGCGGGTCCCCCATGGTCCCCCGGAAGGCCACCTTGCGTGGCAGGGCCAGGCACAGCTCCTTCCAGAAGTCTGACGATGGGGTCTGCATCGAGTGAGAAGGAGATGAGCTGCACTGGGCTGCAGAACAGCCCTGCCCAGCCTGTGCAGGGCTGGGGAAGGCTCCTCCTGTGCCTGGGAGCTCAGCCAAGGTGAGGGCTGTGCTCTACCATGGCAGCATGCCCGCATAGCGACGGAGAAACCAGCCTGACCTGCTGGAGAGCTGCAGCTCCCAGCCTGGCCCTATAGTGTGAGCTGTGCTGCCCTGCTTTCCTTGGCCAGGGGACACCCTGGAGCAGGGCTCCTTCCTGTGCACGTTTGGGACGTGAGCATGCAGATCTTGAGCCTGATATAAAACTGGGCAGCAGGGTTGCACCCCGCTCGGCCCTTACCATGGAGCCTGCTCGCCAAACCAGCAAGGTCACGGCGCTCCTGTGGTGCTTCAGCAGGCTGATGGCAGGGTGTGTGATCTCTCGGTACTGGCTCTCAAAGACGATGAAGATGGGTTTCTTGGAAAGCTCCAGCAACCTCCAGAGCCCTTCCCTGTGAGACAGGCATGGGGCAGGAGGTGAGGAGCCGCCAGCCCTTCTCTCCCAGAGGCAGGCAGGAGTGGGCTCATACCTAAAGCTGCTGTTGCACCAGTCCTGTTCCAGGTACGCTACGGAGAGGACCACGATGAGACGCCGGCACCTGCTCACGTTCATGATGAGGTCTGCTGATGGCTCTGTGCAGGGGAGAGAAAGCATCTTAGCCCCTTGCCCAGTGCATCCTCTCCCCTTGTTGGGGTTTCAGATCCAGGTGACAAGCATTGTCCCTCTGCCCAATGCCATAGGGATGGTGCCTACCAGCATTGGGCAGGATGTTCTGCTCATCCAGGTAGAGCTTGTAGCCGTAGCGGTTCTCCAGCTGTGGCTTGACAATGAAGTGGACAAACTTTCGGTCATCTGGAGCAGTGGCATGGGACACATAAGCATCGTACAGCTTCCCATCTGCGTGGTTGGGGGGAAAGGGGGAGGTTAGTGCTAGAGAGGAGCCTGCCCAGACCCAGAATTAGCTCATCCTGGGGCCGCCCTCTCCTCTGCTCCCTTCTCACCATTCATCTCCAGCTCGCCGTAGTGGTTCCTGTACCAGAGGAGCATGCTCAGGCGGCATCTGATATAGAGCCCTGCCAGCAGCACCAAGAGGGCCAGGACCAACAGGGCAGCCAGCACTGCACTCACATGCCCCGCAACCTCTGCAAAGACAGTGAAGAGCATGGTGAGCATGGCTGGTACCCCCAGACCCAGCTTTCTGTGGTTTACACCCCAAAATGCAGCCATTCCTCTTTCTCCCGCTTCGTGACACCCATGGGCCACTACTGCCACCCCCATGCCCGAACCCTCCTTGGGTTTCCCACTCGTGTCCCCACCGGGGCTGGCTCCCAGTGTATCCCTACCCCCTCTCCTCAGGGTGAAGGTGGCTGTTGCGTTGCTGACCCAGCAGGCAAACACCCCGAAATCGGCATCATGTGTGAGGTTGACCTGCAGGACGGTGGCAAGGAGACGTTCCGAGGCATTTTGACCAAACCTAGTGAGAGAAGGAGCCACTGTGGGTTGGGCAACCCAGAAAGCCAGACGGATGTACCCTGGGGCAGGCTCCTTACCACGTGCTGTCTTGTCTGCTCTCGCTGCTCAGCCACTGCCCATCCTTGGTCCAGGTGGGGACAGGCTCACAGTGCTCACTGATTGCCCAGCGCACGGTGCAGTTCAGCACAACCTGGCTTCCCAGGGCCAGCTCCAGTGTCTCGTTAGCAGCTGGGGCAAGGATTTCAGGAGGTACACTGCAAAAATCTGGAGGCATAGGGGGAAGGGGAAACCATCAGGGATCCAGCTTCTGGCAATGGGGAACCATAGAACTGGTTGAATCATTAAGGTTGGAAAAGATCTCTAAGGTCATCAGCCCAGCCCCACCACACTCATTAAACCCTGTCCCTAATTAGAACCATAGAATCATTAGGGCTGGAAAAGAACTGTAAGATCATTGAGTCCAACCTGCCCACCCCCACCATACCCACTAAACCATGTCCTCCAGTGCTGCATCTCCACGTTTCTTGAACACCTCCAAGGATGGTGACCCCACCACCTCCCTGGGCAGCCTGTGCCACTGCCTCGCTGTTCCTTCTGAGAACAAATTTTCCCTACTATTTAACCTGAGGCACGACAGCCCTGCTGCCATCCTGGCTTCCCCAGAAAAACAAGCTCTGCTGCCAGGGTCTGGCAGGGAGCAGTGCTCTGCAGCAGGCTGGGCTGGTTTCTGGGGCTGGGACCCACCCCGGAGCAGCAAGTGGGACCTCCACCATGCTAGAGAGTGAGGGGGCCTTTTTGACTGAAAACACTTGAAACATTGATTTTTGCAGCCTACCTGCCATGGCGTGGTCAGACGCATTCGGCTACCAGCATTGCAGAAGGAAGGGCCTGGTGTCACGTTTTCCAGGAGGACAAAGTCCACCGTGTTGCTTCCACGGGGTAGATTGGGGCTGGGACAGAGGAGAAACTGGAATTTGGGTTAGGGTGTTGCTGCGAGGCCAAGATGAAACCACAGCCCCCAGGTCATCCTGGGAGCCGCAGTCCTAACGCAGCCGCTCTTTGGATGTGCAAGTGGGGACCGTCCTTTGTGCTGCGTGGCTTAGCTGTGGCACTGCTCCCAGCCCAATGTGCCTGTTGAAATTGCTAATTAAACCACAGGGTTTATTTATAGCAGCACGGGCTTCCTATCTTGTGAGCTTTCACACTGAGTGGGCGCAGCGGTCACATTAGGAGGCACAGTGCCGCCCTGCGGCTGTGCCCAGGGACCATCCCTGGATAGCATTGCCCCATGGAAAGAGGGGCAGCAGGGAGGACGCCCCTCACCTTGCCAAGACATCATACTTGGAACAAAAGGTGAAGCAGAGCCTGGCTATGGGGTTGGGCTCCTCTGTCCCTGAACACCCGCAGAGCCCCCAGTGTGGGCATTGTGCCTGCTGGGAATAACAAGGACGTCACGATGCTGGTGTTTATGCAAGGCAGCTCTACTGTAAACACATCCAGCCAAGCTGCTTGGGCCAGGAGGGATAAAATCTGCCCTGGCTACCTCTTTGCCCCAGAGCTTCTTCACTCCTGATTGCAAATTGGTTTGGAAATGATGAAACCTGGTTTTCCCCTGAAGAAACTGTGCTGGTGTTGGGGGGAAGGGGTAGGTCTGCAGCTGGGGATGGAGGTACCTCACCTCCCTTTGGCACAGCAGCTTCAGCTCTGGGCGAAAACGGGGTCAAGGTACGCAGGGGACGCTTGAGCAGCTGGAAAATAATTGATACCTAAAGCATTAACTGATTTTTTTCCATGGCCAAGGATGGAAGAGCAGGGGCTGGAGAGCCCCCCTGCCAGGTTTTTGCACGGGGAAGGGGTGGGAGATGCCACACTGCGGTGGTGTGGGGCTTTTCCAGCCTGGTGGGGATGCTCTGGTTGCGCTCAGTCCCGGCTCACCCATTATTTTGTAGTTGGAAAGAAGGAAGTCCCAGCAGGGTGTGGACTGGCCGGAGAGCTCAAGGAGGCCCTCAGCACCTCCCTAGCCCCGTGGAGAGGCACAGCCTTTGGCTCCAGGGCACGAAATGGGTGCCGAAAGGGCAGCTCAATGCGGGGCTGAAGGAGGGGCACAGGGGAACACACAGCATACTCCTATTTCCTGCATTTGGGGTTGGGGGACAGCCCAGATCTGTAGTGATCCAAGCATGATAGCTTGGCTGTGGTATCCCCCTGGAGGAAAGCCATGGGGAAAGCAAGGCAGGCAGGGAGCACGCAGCAGGGATGGAGGCTAAGCAACAGGGCTTGTGGGGAGAGGGTGAGACCCTACTGACCCCAGCCGACACCTCAACGCAGAGTGGGAAGCAACGGAGAGCTGTGTTTACCTGCAGGAGATTCCTCCAGTCTTCCTGTCAGCCGCCTTCCCCCTGTGCCACTTGAGCTGACTGCTGGACAAGCGCTTTCGTTGGGGTTTTCTGTGTGCTTTTTTTTCTTTTTTTAAGTTATTATTCCCTCCCCACCCCCTCCCCCTTCTTCAGTCCATGCCCTACACTGGGTTCCCCAATCACTGGGTGCCAGGCCTGCAGGAGGGGTTGGCCATCCCTCTTTCCCTCCCACTGCTCCACCTCCACCTGAACCTGTGGGAGAGGAAAAAAAAAAACCACCTAAATAACCTCGGCTTTATGGGAGGGGAAAAAGAAAAAGGAGAGGAAAATGGAGAGGGAAGGCAAGCCAACCAACCGGCCAGCCTCAGGGAGCTGGGTGCACAGCTGCTTGCAGCTGGAAGAGACATTGGGGTGAGACAAAACCTGCACCCACCGGTAATACCAGCTCCTCGAGCTGCATGGGGGCTCGAGGGTGTCTGCTCCATGCAGGGCTGTGGGCAGAGCCCGGGGTGTGATCTGGGGTCATGGTTTGCTGAGCACCCACAAGGTCAGGGCTCTGGGGCTTGGTCAAGGAGGGTCTTCAATAGTGTGGAGAGGACAAGGTGTCTTGGCAGGACAAAGCTTGTACCATGGAGTCATTCCTCCAGCTTGTATGGGGAGCTGGAGCCAGGTGATATGTGAGCAACAAGTGATGGCTGTGATAATTGCCATCAATCAAGAGGTAATTAAAGCCACAACACAGCCCAGGTTCTGGTTAAGCTCACAGCAGCAGTGGTGTTTGGTGAAAGGTCAGTGAAAGAACATTGCCATCCTGGCTGTGCCTAACAGCACTTAAAGCACTGGAGTCTTCAATAAGGTAATCACACCATTTGGGGCTGAGAAGGGAGACAAGTGGCTGTTTCCAGAAGTGGCTATTTGCTCCTGAAGAGCCCCACTGCAGCCGACCACTGACGGAGGAGGTGGGGTGGTCAGCATTTCTGAGTGTTGCACTCTCCTGGGATTTTCCAGGAATGAAACTGTATGAACAGCAGCCATCACACACAACAGTGGTGTGGTGTGGTGTGGGGAGGGCTGAAAATGGGGGTTTCTGGCTCCTCGGGGATTTTGGTGGTCGGGGAGGGTGGCTGGGATATGGGGTCAAGAAGAAGGTGGGAGATGACATCACGGCCCCTGTGCTTCACCTTCTGTTTGTCTGTTTCTTTTTCCATGAAGCTTTTTTGTTCTTGTTGTTTTCCTTTAAAACATATATAATCGTTTTGGTTTATTCAAGGCTTTCTGTTCAAAGGTCCTGCCGTGCTCTGCCCCCAGCTCAGCTCCTTCTATCTGCATTCCATCAGAGGGCTGTTGAAAGCAGATTCCCATTTACGATGAGTTAAAAATTAACCCCGCATCAGGACTGCAGGGCTCAGTGTGCGCCCGCCCGCCCCTCGGGCCACTGCAATGCTGTTTGCATGGTGAGCTGCAGCCCTACAGCTCCCAGCAGGCCCCGCGTGGGGAGAAGATGGCGGGGCTCCCCTTAGTGGGCGGCCCTTCCCGTCGGTTGTGTTTTCTAGACCCTTCACCAGCTTCATCCACACTACTGTGCTCACTTTAACGTATGGGCTGCAAACCCCAGTGTAAACCAGTCGGCTTTGTGGGTTGATAAAGGATTCCAGGGAACAAATGGCAGGGAACGAGGGGCTGACTAAACCTTTCTTGTCCATCAGAGCTATTCCTGTGGGCAAGTGAAAAGCGAGAAGGAGTGGAGGTGATCTTGGTCACAGTGGTGAAAGGACAAAACAAGCCGGAGGGCTGAGAGCGTGTGCTGCTCGTTCTGCTTCCCTGCTTTGTGGCTCGGGAGTGCAGTTTTCATCTGAGTTCTTGCTGGTGCCTTTCTCTGCAGTCCTGGGCATGGGCTCAGAGGCATATCACCCCCAGAGGGTCACCTGCTGTCTGCTGCTGGCCGTGGCAGTGGGGCACAGCCCCTGGCCCTGTCTGCAGTGGGACCTTGGGGCCCATGGGAAGGAGCTGGCTTTGCATCCAGAGCCCCCATCGAAATCCTCTGGATTTGAGGCTATCTCTTTGTGCTACGCTGGAGCCTGCGACCCTGTCCTGTGTCCTGCTGCTGAGGTGAGCGTGCACTGCTGGGGTAGGAGGGTGGAAATGGCTGTCTCAACATGAGCTCGCTAATAGCCGGTTCTTGATGCATTTAACAGCTTGAAGCTAATTAAGTTTGAGGTACTTAGAGCTGCCAGGTGGCTGTGTTCCAAGGCTATCAGTGAAACCAGGTTCATTTCCAGGTGCCAGAAAGGAGAACGTTGCTACAGGGTGAGGTGCCACCTAGGATCAGATGCTTAATCACTGTCACTCTGCTCCTTTTCCCAGGAAACACAGCAGGTGGTGGCTTTTTGCTGTTAAATCAGGGGCAAGGACTCTGCAGGTGTTGGGCTGCTCTGACTTCAAGCGAGCCACAAGCAGTGTGGCCTCTTGTGACATGCAGTGCTTAGAACAGGTTTTATAATGGGAAGAAGCATCACCACGTACATTTCTGTGCAGGAATATCGCTCTGCATGCAGCGAGGGCTCAGGCTAACCTGACTTTTAATTACAGAACATGACAGATCAGCCCTAATGAAATAGTTGATCCTGAGCTGTGCTGCTCGTCTTCTCTTGTCTGCATCATTCTGAGTTTGCACTGTGGCTGTGTGTCTGTTACACGTGCTCACACACTTGCACAGTGGCACCTGCCTAGCTCCCACATGCTATTCAGTACATCCCCACAATTCAACACAAGTGGCCACCTGTGGCTATTTGACAGAGGAGGGGGATGAAAGCCTGGAGCTCGAGGTCGGACTTCAGAACTGGTTAAAGGATTTCAGTTCTCATAAAGAAAAAGACTCTTAGGTCAGCTTTGAAACTCTCCAGTGGATTTGCCCCAGGGTTTACAAGGACCGTAACAAAGCTGGAAACTGAGCTGCAGTGACCTGATCCGTGCTCCTGTCTTTCTCATTAACCAAAGTTAGAGAAAAGTGTTTGCAGACCCAGCTCAGCAAGGCTGCGGGTCCAAAATAACATAATTTGGGAATGCTGTGGGGTACCAAAAGGCTGCTTCTGCACTCGGTGTTGAGTGGAGAGTAGCACGTTTAAGGGCACATTGTCATTTCCATGTAGTGTGAACAAAGACTTTGTTCCTTTCATGCAAATAACTCTGCCTCTAGTTGGTAAAGCTACAGGTAAACCTGGCAGTAAGAAATGGCAGCCAGGAACACACAAATGTTAGAGAAGTTCCAGTGAGTGCTCTGACACCTGACCAGCTGGGGCATGTAACCCCTGCTTTGCCATAGGCAAACTCTTGTGTTCACTGTTGCAGGGCTGTAAGGGAAGAGGTGGTGAAATACCAAGCTGGCAGGGCTTGGATTTAGGCTAATGGATTGTGCTTTGCAGCAAGAGATAACACTTTCTAGCCTCGTGACTCAGGATTTTCTCTGTAGCTCAGTGTACTTCTGTCAGCCCAGCATGTTAAAATGTTCTTGCCCCTATGCATGGTCAGTATGTCAGTTTCCTTTAATTCTGCCACTAGCCAGCACCTCTCACTCCACCTCACTGTGCTAAGCACAAATGCTTAAGCTCCAGCCTTTTTTTTTGTTATCCATGTGAAGAAAAAAGAGGTGGGAGTGAATGCTCCTTAGGTGCTGTGGATAGCAAAGGGGAGGCAGGAAAGATAGCAGTGTGAATACAGTGACTCGTGGTGGCTGAGGGTCCGTCTGCCTGGGTTTGTACAGACGCTGTGTTTATTGACCGTTTTTCTTGTAGTTGAGTTGGGTATATATTTGAGTTAAAGCAGATGCAGGGCTGTGGTAGGGCCCTGTGCAAAAGGCAACCTGAATAACGAGTGCGATTTACTGAAGATGGGAAAAGGATGGCTTGGAACCACGGCTATGCAGTAGTTGTGCTGCGAGGCGGATTGTGCTGGCTGTTGTGAAAGAGGAAGAACTGAATCTTCTTGACAGTGTGAGAGCAGGGAGGTCACTGAAAGCAGAGGAAGAAGGGGCGAAAGTGCAAGGAAGAGCTGGAAAGGGAACCTGGAATGAGGTAGCTGCTTTTTCCCCGTGATGCCACATGGCACATGAAGGCAATGACTGACATGGAAGCCAGGTCACCTCCTGCAAGCCAGTGTCATGCTGGCCCGGTGATGGCTGGATGCTGCTAAGCATGCTGAGCTCTCCACATGGATCTGAGGACTGTGGAGGAGCCTGGCTCCATTCTGCCAAAGCTCTTCCCCAGCTGCTGAGCGTGCTGGGAAGACGCTGTTCCCATCTCTGCTGCCACTTTCTTCCTCTTTGTGGCTGTACCAGTCATAAGCATCCTGCTCCTGTGAAGCTGCTGTCACCTCATCGCTCTCCAGTTCAAGTCCGTGCTTGGTGACAGCCAGAGCACATGACTGTCTCTTTGGCTGAGCTGGCAGGCTGGGGAGAGGGGCTCAAGTCCGTGTTTCACTTTTTTCCATGAGAGGAGGCTACACCTCAGTGGAGTACTCCATCATGCTGGGGGAGAAAGGAAAAGGGCATAACTATTTGAATTGGGGAAAAAATGGGGGTGTGGGAACAATATTCAGAGTGGGAACAGGACCTTTTGCCAAATATAATTCTTTGGCCTTGAGACACCTAAAAGCCAGGCAGCTGGGCTGGTTAGTGATGCTACAGGCCTGGAGGGAGATGGGCCCTCATCTATGTGTAATCTTAAAATGAACATGTAGTGCTACAAGCCCCGGGTAGCAGTGGATGGACTCAAAACTGGGGTAGAAGCTACATTCCAAAGGGAGATGGAGGATCTGCTCAGAGCCCAGTGTGCCTCTGTTACCAAAGAGGCATGTCCTGGGGTGGTGGTGGGTATTGGCCTCATTGTGGGGCTCTGGTGTGGACTAATCCTGCACTCAGTCCTGCATGGTAGCCCTCAGCACCTTCTGGGGCATGACCCACCTCAGTTCTTTCCGAAGGTTGTTGTGCTTTTTATCCAGGAGATTATTCTTAACTGACTGGGGCACATCAGGGACGTACCAGGCCGCAATCAGTTTGACACACAGAGCCGCATGCTGCAGGACACAAACGGAGTCACCATGGCAGGGAGGAGTTCCCAGGGCCACTTAACATGCCACCATCGCCCCATTGGCCCCAGCCTCCTCCCTGGCCAGCTCCCTTTAGTACTCACCTCAAAGAGGATGAGGAAGGCAAGCCGGGCTGCAAAGACATGCCAGAACTGGACAGTGTGGCTGTAGTCCTCATCATTCCTGTAATCCCGGTACCTGCAGCAGAGCCCTCTCACTGCCAGTCCCTCCCCTTGCCAGCCATTGCCCCCTCCACCGGGGTCTGAGAAGAGCTCTGGTGTCTTTACACACAGAGCTGGATGCCACGGCGAGGGGCTGGCAGGGATGCTACTAAGCACAGATTGCTGTTACCTGCACACTGTAGTCCCATTCTTGACCAAATCTAAGATCC
Source organism: Pavo muticus (assembly GCA_016647715.1). Taxonomy (NCBI): domain Eukaryota; kingdom Metazoa; phylum Chordata; class Aves; order Galliformes; family Phasianidae; genus Pavo; species Pavo muticus. Next base: position 1,180,295 of record JACDJE010000197.1, on the reverse strand, counting down.
CTGCGGCCAGATTTGTGTCTGGCTCGAAGTGCTTGATGTGGAAGACGGAGAGGCTGTGGTTGATGTAGCCAGTCAAGCAGCTGCAAGGGGAAAAGAGCACATCAGTGCACCTCAGCCCAGTGGTGAGGTGAAGCTCCTGCTTTGTGGTCATGCTGAGGGAGTTTATGGCAGGGTTGGAACAGCTGACCAGGCACACTCACTCAACAGCAGTGTTGTTTTCTTTCATGCAGGGGCCGTATGTGTACTTGTAGACCTGCACGGGGATGAAGTCAGATGTGATGGCAATCACCAATCCATTCCCGATGACAGCCAGGATGCCGATGGCTTCCAGGACCTGCAGCCAAATTCCTGCAGGAGAGGAGAAGGTTGGTGATGCTCCCTTGACAGCTTGCTCAAGGGTTACACGTCTAGCCCCAGCTCAGGAGCAGGATGGCACAGACAGAAGACTGGGTTGAGGAAGGAGAGCTCCAAAGTACCCCTCATCCTCTGAAAAGTCTGAAATTGCTTCTCATTCCCCAATCCACAGCTCTCCCCGTGCTCTGCTATCTCCACAGTCAAGTGCACATCCCAGCAAAGAGATGCTCAGGACCCCTTCAGATTGGAAGGGACTTAATACCAGCACAGTTTGCACAAGCAGCAGTTCTCATGGGCCCCATCTCACCAATGTCATTGGCCTTCCTGGGCACCATGCGCCGGCGCAGCCGCATCATCTTGATGGCATCCAGGCGGATCTCGAAGAGGTTGTTGAAGAATGCCAGCAACGGGGCCAGGGGAAAGGCAGCAACAAAAATGGTGGTGAAGCTGTACTGGATCACTGCGGAGGGGGAAAATGCTGGGTGCTGGTGTGGAGCCACCATGGAGGGGACATCTCCAAGGGACTCGGCTGCTCAGTCTGGGTTTGTCCTGCTCTGTGGCTTGTGTAAGAGGGAATTTTCAGGATTGAAAGGGGAGATAAACCTGTCTGAAAAATCTCATACCCCCATAGGAGACACCCACCTATCCCAGGGCTATCAGAGAGGGGGATCCTTGGGGCATAGTGGTTAAGCTAGCCAAGCAGAGGGACCACTCTGGGGTTACAGCCACCTCCTTGACACTCTTTGGAGGGGAGAGGAAGGTCCCAGGCAAGGTTCCCAAGCCAACATGGTTGCCTGCTCTCTCTTGCTTTGGGAATGATCTCCTTGGTGGGGTTGGGCATGGAGCTGAGTCTCAGCGCTTGCATCACGCTTTCCCCACGCAAGGAGGACACCTGGCACTGTACACAGCATCCTGCCTTGCTCATCCTCTCCTCCCCTACATACCCATCTCCAAGAATTCATCAAACAAGCTGAAGATGTTGACCTCGTTGAGTTGATAGTTGCTGAGCCACTGCTTCTTGCAGGGGTCCTCAGCCTCCTCCTCCTCCCCCAACACCATGTGTTTCTTCTTGGGGCGCTTCTGCCTCTTGCGTATTTTGTGGGCTAGCCAGCTGCAATGGGAGGGAGAAATTTGTGGGCAGGGATGGCAGGGGCAGTCCTGGAGACCTGAGATGGGGAAAGGGAGGAAATCTTGGCCTGAAGGCCAGGGTTACTCTGGTGTCCTGCTGTCCTGCATATTCAAGAACACCAGCAAGCACTCCAAAGGCTAGAAGAAGGCTTACGGGACAAGGTACTCCACCACATTGCTGATGGTTTGCTTGAGCATCATGATGATGGCCATCTGGATGAAGAGGTCAGTGATGCAGCCGCTGGGGTGGCACTGCAAAGGGATGTGAGGAGAAGATTCTGAGGGGCTGTTTGGCCAAGCTGGGATTTGGTTGTGCCTTGCTGGGCAATGGGGAAAGGCGAGGTAGGAGTTGTGGTATGGGGTCAGAGGATTTTGTGGCAAGTCTCTCACCTCCTCCAGCCTCCACTTGCCAGCAATGCGCACGTAGTTTCCTGGGTGGCCATTGATCCTGAGTAGGGAAGCAAGAAGAGTGATATCTGTTGAGCCTCACCTGTGACTTCTCTCTGGATGAACATCCAGCTGTAGGACGAAGGGCTCCATCCTGCAGGCATTAGCCTAGGCAAAAGTCTTCTCCCATCCACCATGTCCTTGGGGAAAAGCCACGGCCCTGCTGAGGTCCCAGATGGTTTACTCCCCTCTCACTTCTACCAGGTGCTCTGGGGAGGAAAGTAGATGGGCTGGGGTCCCCTGGATCCCTACCACCACTCACCTCCCCAGAAAGAAAGCAATGTAGATGAGCGAAGAAAAGTTCGTCAAAAACTGGAAGATGAAGATCTTTATGGTAAAGTTGTTCTCACGCTGGGAGAAGGTCCGTGGTTTCTCTGGAGACAGGAGCAGGGTGTTGATCACACAGAGGTGGAACCTCATCCCACTCCCCATGGATCCCATGGCAAGAACTGTCTGGTAGATGCTTTGTGGTTGTGGAGGAAGGAAAGAAGCCACAAGACTGGCTGCATTTGGGAACCGAGGGGGAGCTGACCTACAGTCCCTTTCTTTGGTGGAGGTACCACTGGGCAGCTTGGTGCTGTGGGGTGTAAGTGGGGCCAACCCCCAGTTTCCCTTACCCAGGTCACAGAGAAAGAGGGCCACGCGCCTGTTGATCTGCAGGAGAGAGGTGTAAAACAAGAAGGGAGAATTGATGACGGAAAAGGACAAGACCCACTGCCCACCCCGTGCTGCAGTCTGCACCTTGGTCATGACTACAATGGTGATGTAGTGCAGCACGGCCCCTGTCGTCACTGCCACCAGGTTGGCCTGCTCACGGAAGAACTCGGAGTCACTCTGGGTGAAGAGAGCCGTTGCAACCACCCGATAAATGACAAGTGCATGGGCGATGCCAATCAGGACAACAATCTGTGGAGGAGGGCAGTGGAGAGGTGAGAAGCAAGGAGGGGAAGACGTGCTCCATCCTAAATGAGTGCTTCAGAAACTGGCTCTCTTCACCAGGACTCATCTGGATGTGGCCTCAGGTGCAAGCCAGTGCTCTTCAGCGATGGATTAGATGTTCATAATGCAGACATCTCCACCTCTACTTGTCCCATAAGGAGAAAGGACAATGTCAAGGGTTTGCCTCTTCCTACCCTAAGTTCCTCCTGGCACTTACCATGAGCAGAACCAAGAGGAGCACAATGGTGCTGCGCAAGTAAGAGTGCTGATACCGCCGAGGTTCATGCTGCAAGTTGTTGATCAGCTCCATAGCCAGCTCCTCCTGAAGAAGAATAAGAAAGTTTCTCTCTCGGAAGGAAAGGAAGGTTTCAATAGAGCCACGCCCAGGTACTGGAAAGCCCAAGGGTGGCTGTGTAAATGGCAGTATGGAATGATCAGAGCCAAAGGACAGGGCTGAATATCCGACTGCATGACCAGTCCTGATTGAGTTTAGGGCCTCGTGCAGGTGAAGAGGTGACCAGCAATGCAGAGAGGTGCCTAGCATCTGCTCAAATCTCTGGGAGGTTCTGTCTCCCCTGGGGCAAAGGCTCCAGATATTGACTTTGCCCCTTGTTTAAGAGCTTCCATTAGATGTCCACATCCATAGAGGGGTCCCTCTGCTAAGTCATTTCTGCAAGCCCAGCTATAACCTGCCCTGAAGAGGAAAGCGCTAAGCAGGAAAGATGGCATTCTCACCTCATCCTCATCCCACCCATACAGCTCCCATTTGGTGACCACTTGGGCTCTCTGCCTCTTCCACAACTCCAGGAACACAGTGGCTGCAGAGGGAAAAGAGATGGCTCTAGATTATAAGAATTCATCCCTCCATCCCTTAGAGCAGGCTGGGCTGTCATGTAACCATCTGATTGAATGGCAAATCAGCCCAGACTGCTCTGTGCCCATGAAAGACAAGCAGGCACCTCTGTGTCTCTGCAACCAGGATGCAGCTGCACCCCAGCATGTCTACACCTCTACAAGTCCATTTACATCCACCTCTTCTTTTAATCTGGATCGGCCTTCCTAAGCTTGTTCCTGTGTATATCAACCCATAGTGATAAGCAAGTTTATGTCTGCAGTCGGCTCAGACTCAGATCTGAGACCTCATTGGTGAGACACCCAGCTCAGGAGAGGCTGTTGGGTGCTCTGGGGAAGGTTGTATTGGGTGAAGGATAAAAGCTCTCAAGCAAGGAGTGTATAAAAAGCAGAAGAAAATTGCTGGGGTGATTTTTATCCCTTGCGCTGTCTGGAGGAGCTGCTGGCCCCGAAAGTAGAGGAGCTAGGGACTAAAAAGCCCCTGAATGATGAAGCTGTGTTGGTCCCATTTCCTTCCAGCTGCTCTTCCCGTAAGCCATAGTGGCAGGCTCTGTGTGCTTGTCAGTGAGACATTGACACCTACCCCAGATTGCCATGACCATGGCAAACACAACTGTCCCCTCGTTGTCAATCATGTGAGTGACCTGGAGAAGATCAGGGAAGAATGTGATGGGGGCAGCAGGCTGTAGAGGCTGCAGCATTTGGTCATCCTCTTGTCGCCCTGATCTCCCCAGAAACACTTAAAGATGGTGCAGGGGGGCAAAACACAGGAAGGAGAATGAAAATTGAGGCTTGTTAGACTGTGGTAAATGCCTTCTCCTTGGTGGTGATGGAGGCTGTGATCTGACTATACCTCTTCCTTTCTACAGAGGCTGGTGGAGGTCTCCAGCATGCTGTAGCCAGCATGCAGGGGTGGCTTTTCTTTCTGGTGGTGTGGGCACAGCACAAGCTGGGAGTGTTTCCCCATCCTTCATCTTGAGCCTGTCTTGGGAAGGGGGATACCTACCCTGGCATACGTGCAGGTGTCAGCGAGCAGCCAGAATGGGCACTTCTGGTCACAGAGTGGGCACATGATGGTGTCATTGGCTTCACAGATCTCCTTGCTAGAGAGAAAGGAGTGGAGGGAAGCAACAGCAAGAAGCATGCATAGCAAAGGCTCATGAACGGGGTGTGCGTTTGGCATTCTCCGCTTCCTTACCTCACCTGGCTGGAATTGAAAACAGTAATCCCAGCCACAAAGACCACCAGTCCAACTGCTGCAGCAAATCCCAGCAAGTAGGTGTACCAGCCCAGCCAGGCGAAGTAGAGGGCCACCTTCTCACCAAAATAGCATCTGGAAGAAAAGGTGAGACTTGTTTTGGGGATCTTTCACCCCCAGAAGAGATACCATCTCCAGGAGGGGCAGTGCTGTCTGCATGGCTGGGGGTTGCATTGGGATCAGGAGAAGCGGTCCAAACAAGCTGGAAGAACCATACAGGGGCAGCTGTTTCCCTTGGATTTCAGCAGCAGCACGTGCAAAGGGAGATCCTGGGTTTCCTTGCATGAGTGAGAATGCAGCAAAGAACACTGGAGACATTTGCTGCACAGCGAAGAACTGCTGAGAGCACTGCTCCAGCTGAGAGGTGAGCGTAGGATGGAGAGCAATGCAAGGCTCTCGTGGGGGCAGAGATGACTTGAGGATCTGACTCCAGGGTAGATGTGGTCAGATTCATCATACGCCAGGTAAAAGAGGTGGGAGTGGTTGAGAGACCAAGTTGCAATCACTGTCTACAAATCAAAAAGGCTTCAGAAAGATAAGAGGGCTGCAAGGTGCGATGATTCTAAAATTAGATCAGTTTCCCTTCCTGGGCTCTTCTCTTTCCCTTTAGTACTTTCATTTCTTTCTTCTGACAGCATTATTTCAGTTCTTCAAGTGTGGGGAAGGGTTGGAGGCGTGGGTGTGATGGTGATGGACCTGCTGCCCCTCCTATATTCCAAGGAATTAACTTCCTACCTGCAGTCAGAAGTGGTGCTGTGCTCCCCAGCCTACGTAAGAAAATGATTTTTACTCAGCCTCTTAATCTTTCTGTGATAGCAACAGGTCATGTCGACCTTAGAAACAGTGTTCTGTCTCACACTGAGTACCTTGGAGGCATCAAGGCTCCCTAGTGCTCCTGCTAGACTTTTCAACTGGAAGAAACATTTAAGGGTAGAAAATGCATCTCAGCATTTTATCTCCCTAACAGAGCCCACTGAAAACCTCTTGAAGCAGCGTATTATTTCTGCCTTCCTTCTCCTGGCCATGGAGAGTTAGTTTTCCTCCCTCTTTAAAAGAGCCGTGCTCTTCCCTGAGTTTTAATGTGCTTATATAGGCCCCTTGTTGCCTTTAATGTCCCAAGCTCAGCCTCAGGCTGAACGTGTTCACTGGTGCTCTGTTCTCATCTAGCCTTCCTTTTGAACGTGGGAGCCTGTGGTTGAAAATGAAAGAGGCTAATTAAAAACCGTGCAGATGCGGGGGTTGTTTCGTTCTGCAAAATTAGCAGATGGAGTGTGGTGCCATGAGATACCCTTCAGGCTAAGAACTTTGCAAGCTGCAGAAGAGGCCCAGTATATGTGAAAAGGGTGAGGTACAAACTAATGATTGAAAATCAAAACCTAAACAAATCACAACACGGGAGCTTGGGAAGGGTTTCAGGTGGGGTCTCTTGGCTAGATGGATCTGCTGTGACTCTTCTGCCTGTTACCTGATCTTCTCAATTGGCTGTTGGCAAAATATATCTCTCCAGCGGGCCCATTTCTGCTTCAGGAATTCCCTTACCTCTTCTTTCTGGAGAACAGAGAAGTGAGTAAGACACACAGGAATATTAGGGCAGCCTTAATCCCCAGCCCTGCTGCCAAGCTGCCATTGGGAGCCCTTCACCCAGGGCTCTCTCCCACTTGGTCTGGCTCCTCTGCTTCTCGTGGGTTTTCCTCCCAGGCACCCATGTGCTTGGCCTCACCTCATGCAGTGGAAACGCTGCCTCAAAGACATTCTTCTTCATCAGGTCACGCAGCTTCTCTGGTAGCAGGAGGAACGGGGAAGATTAGTGAGACAAAGCATTTCTCTCTCTCTCTCTCTCGTGCTTTCTGACAGGCAAAATCACCCCGAAGCTTTTGGGGAGGCAGAAAGAAATGCCTGGGAGAGACTGAGCTATTCAGAAGGGATCAGCGCTAATCCCTGTCGTTGTGCTGTTCAGCCAGGCTGCTGCAGGCTGCACTGGGGCTGGGAGTGAGCCAGGTAGGCAGGTCCCTAGAGACAGCAGTAGAGCCAGCACCCTTTCTACATCCCCTGCTGATCCCAGAATGCTGGAGAAGGACAAGCATTTTTGGAGACGCAGAAGAGTGGCGGTGGGCTTGGTGAGAGGGGGGCTGATTCCTGCAGTCCAGATTTCCCAGCCTTGGGATGGAGAAGCAAATTCACCTTCCAGAGCTGCATCCTGGCTCTCTCCTCTTTGTCACATCCCCACTCTCAGGGGTGGGACTCCTAACACAGAGCAGGAGCCGTGCTACCAGTACAGACTGTGCGTCACCTTGGAGATAAAGGGGATGGATGTATGGGCCTGCTGGCCCCATTCCCTTACCGAGGTCGGGTGTCACTGTGTTATGCAAGATGAAGTTCACGATCCGTATCCTGAGCAAGGAGAGACTGGGGTTAAAGGCAGCTCTGGGGATACAGCCTAGTGTTGTGCCCCTGGAGAGCTGGGCACCAAAATCCAGAGAAGGAAGTGGGGAAGAAATGGGAAGCCAGCCACCTTGCACCCATAGTGGCAGGTGGCTTTCTGTGGAGAAGGAAAAGCCTGGCGCAACTGTGAACTGAGATAGAAAATGGGTACTGGTGTGGAGGTCTAGCAGCCAGTAGCCCAGCATACCAGCTCAGCACCCACCTGGTGGTCACTGGTATGTCCTGCTGGGCATTGAGGTCTTGCAGCCTGCTGTCGGGGTTCCTCAAGAGCCACTGGTATTTCCGGAAGAAGTGTTTTGGGGCACGGACCCCATAAAATAGCTTCCTGTCCTCAATTTTCTAGTGGGTAGAAGAGAAAGGTTAGTAGAACAATGTGGTCAGAGAAAGAGGCAGAGCTGCAAAAGCCAGGGGCTGTGTGAGTCCTGGAGCTGGGGTCTCCCCTCGTCAAGTATACCGTGTGCTTTCCAGTACTGATGCGGTGATAGGTGTGGGAGTTCTCTCAGCAGCCCAAACTAGGCTATGATCCTAGGTTACCAAGTAACTGCTGCCTCTTACCTTGATGGTGAACCCCTTCTTGCTCAGCTCATCTAGGAACTTCTTCCTCTTGATCTCTTTCTCACTGCCCACTTGATGGATGTCACTCACGAGGACGAAATCCCACTTCTCTTCATCCTGCTCATAGAAAATACCAGGGAACTAATGGTGTTGACAAGCAGAGAGCTCTCTTAGCTTCAGCCTCTCAAAGGCTTGAACCTTCATCATGCCTGTGCAGAGGGGTTCTGGGGTCTGAGAGTGAGGGTGAGGATGGGGAAACTGAAGCAGCCGCTGCCCTAACACCTTCCCTCCCCGGGGGAACGGACCTACAGTC
>JACDJE010000197.1:1161847-1171971 GCA_016647715.1 Pavo muticus | reverse complement strand
CCCCCCCAAATCCACATTTTTGAGCTCTGAACTCTCTGTGAGTGCAGACAGAGCAAAGCTTACCATGAGGGCAAATGGGTCTGAGTCTTCAAAAGGAAAATTTCTCCAAGGAGTCAACAGAATTTCCTCCTGTGGAAGAGAAAAGCAGCATAGAGTTCAGTGAGCTCCTTGGGAGATCCCGTACCAGGACACGGAACATCTGTGAACATCTGGATGATACTGTGATACTTGCGGTACATCAAAAGAGACAGAGCCCATGTAAGCAAAACTCCATTATAACCCAAGATCAAGGTCCACCTGGCCCAGATTTCCTCTCCCAGGTGCCACGAGGGGATGCCAGGGGAGGAGAGTAAGAGCAGGCATGTCGGAAACCTTTCCCCATACACTCCTGGTCTCCACTTCCAGCCTAATTATGCACCCAAGTGCTGCAGTTCTGAGGTTGAAGGAAACAAGCAAGGTGATGCTGTGGCAGCAGCTGCTCTCTGCCAAAGATTATTTCCCAGCCCAGGGTGCTCCTCCATAGAGGGATGCTGCAGGAGTACCCTTGGGTGGCCTGCTCCTGGTGGTGGGTGCCTGAAACTGGGGCACATCAACTTTGAAACCCCTTTGTCCCTATCCTCTCTTCCTGATGTGATCTCAGATTGCTCCTACAGCCACAGTTGCTGCTTAGGCAACAGGGGATTAGTCCAACCAGTCTTCAGTGGATTGGCAAAAGCGTGCTGGGCTTCATATCCCAGGGCGTGCAATGACCTTAATAAAGATCTGCTCTGATTTTTTTTTTCAGTTGTTTTGCAGTTCTTTGGTGTGACTCACAGTGCGGCCCCACAGACAGTTATTCTGCTGTTCCCGGAGGCATGGCATTGCAGTACAGAAGGAGCTGCCAGGGGATGGGGATATCATCAGCCAGCATTGCCACCAAGGGCTTTGTGTCTTTGTATCCTGTAATAACAGTGGCCAGACAGACAAGTTCATCCAGCTGTAATCTCAGGAGTGGAGAGGTGGTGGTGCAACCAAGTCCTGATGTAAAGTTTGGATCTCAAGCTTTCACTGAGGAATGAGGCCATGGGAGCAGGTGAGACTGGGATGAGGAAAGGGCTGAAACACTCTGTGAAATCCTTCCTCGTGTGGAGCTGGGGCCCTGTCTTCACTCGAAGCAGAAAAGCAGTGGGGAGACTGAGACAAAGCAAGAAGACTTGAGAAGATAAGCATGCTTTTGAGTGGGAGAGGTGGGTTTGGGCGCAGGTCGGTCTTCCCAGCTGGGTAAGCACCTAGATCACAGAATTGTAGAATCATGGAATCGTTATGGTTGGAAAAGGCCTCTGAAGTTACTGAGTCCAACTGCTGACCCACCTGTACTGTGTCCACTAACCATGTCCCTAAGTACCACATCTCCACGTTTCCTGAGCACCTCTGCGGATGGTGATTCCACCACCTCCCTGGGCAGCCTGTGCCAATCCATGACACCTCTTTCTGAGTAGAAATTGTTCCTAATATCCAATCTGAACCTCCTCTGGCATAACTGAAGATCATTACGCATAGCACAGCAGCTCTGCCCATCCCTGTCCCAGAGGCCCCTTTGTGCACAGGAGTCCCAAAAGGCTCTGCCCCAGTTGCTGCTGCTCTGTTGCTGGCACAGATGTAGCCTGGCAGCATCTCTCTGCAGCTTGCCTTGTCTTGTTCCTGCCTGGCTGGTTTGACAGTTTGACTTTATGATCCCAGAGGACTTTTCCAATCTTAATGATTCTCAGTGCCATTCTGCACAGACTGCCTGTAGCATCTGCCAGCCTTTCAGCTTCACCACTGATCTCTACAACGTGGAGGAGGAAACCCTTTTCTGGCAGGTTTAACGGTGCTCCTGGGTACACCTCTATATGGCTGTTCCCCTGGTGCTAACCCCCATATCTGTTCTGCCTGTGCTCAGCACTGTAGCTGGACCTGCAGAGCTTCCGTGCAGCATCCTTCCTTTATCATCTCTAATGCTGTAATGAGGCTGGTTTCTTGGACCCGATGCTGCCAGATCCTGCCCCTGCTACTGCATACTCCCAAAATAATAAGCACTGGTTTTAATCCCAAGAGGGATTCGTTTTTTTATTTCCCTGACAAATGCTATGAATTAGTGGGGTTGCTTCTCAGGTCACCTGCATATGGCTCTAGGCAGTGAGGATGCTGTGAGAGCAGGCTCTGCAGCAGCTCGGCAGGCTTGTTCTCACAGCAATGGGATTTACTGCCTGGTCCTTCCTATGCAAGCACCTTTAGTGCCTCTGCATGGGACTGAAAAATGGGAAGAGCAGAAGGATTTGAAAATGATTTGCAGATCAGTGCAGGCGATTCCCAGTGCCCACCTTCAGAGTGGGAACAGATGGAAATCACGTTCACCTGCAGAGGGGGATTTGCAAACCTGTGATGACAGAAGAGAGGCATTTCATCAGATTTAATTGACGCTGACTGCTGACATCCCTGTGCATGGGGCTGATCATGAGACAAAAGCTGCTTTAAGCCTTGGCTGCTCTGCAGGAGCCCAGCCCCCGTATGGGGCCAGATGAGGCTTGTGAGAAGGGACAGCTGTAGAAGGCAGGGACGTGGGACCACTGGGACTCTCACACCTATGTTTTTTTTTTACCCAAGGGACTGGTAACGCTACCTGATGATGGCTGCTTTGCTCTGGCAGCACAAGGCAGCCCCGTGTGCAGTCAAGGCTCTGAAGTGGTTGTATAAACCATGGACTCTAATCCTTGCTATCAAAGAGGACGATGCCCATTTAACCTTTTTCCTGCTCAGTGTTTGGAGCAGGGTTGGAGGCGTACTGTGCCAGATTGTGTGAGAAGCAACCTGCACAATGAGCAGTGTTCTAATATCAAGGAGGGTTTGTGTGCCCAAAGTTTCTCTCCAGCTATATCAGTGGGTCCTTGTCCCCTTGTATCCTGATGCTCTGTGCAAGAACTTTGCTCGATCCTTTAGGGGTACCCTTCAGTCGGGAGCGTGGTCACAGTGCCAGTGACTGAAGCAAAGGATCTGAGTGGGATCCAGCACCCCTGTTTTCCTTCCCCACCATAGATTGGTGAGAGGTTGGGTGGTTCCTATCACGCACGCGGCAATGACCAAACTGCTATCTTATCTTGGAGATGGTTCTTGCCAGTGCTTCCTGTGCCCTCCTCCTTTGCCCTAGAGCTCTTCCACCTTGCCTCATGTTTTCCTAAGAAATGTGACAATCTTTAATTGAACAGGCAGATAGCATACCTGTGCTGTTACTAGCTGTCCCAGTCATAGAGTTTGCCTGGCTTTCCGAATAACAGAAACTGTGTCTTTTCTTTCAAGTTATAGGAGCAGGGGGATTGGAACAAGGTGATCTTTGATGTCCCTTCCAACTCAAGCCATTCTATGATTCTGTGATTCTATGAAAGTTTTCCTGAAACCAAACCACCCTTCTTTCATCTGCCCACCTGTAGCTGTGACACAGACATGCAAAGCCCCACTGCCCTGACCCCGCCGTGCCATTGGGGAGCTGCGTGCTCAGCTCTGCCTCGCTCCAAGGCTGCAGGTGCTATGGGATACTGCAGACTGAGCATGGCGCACTGCTGTCCCCATCACACCTTCATGGTGAGAATGAAAGCATTCACTGGAAAGAGAAACTGAAGCTTTGTGGTACGTTTTGAGTACCCTAGGGCTGAAAGCACTTGAGCGGTAGAGCTCAGAGCTTATAATGCGCCAGACTTCCAAGATACAGGTGGCTCCAAGGTGCTGAAAAACAACCTGTTGGCAACTGCTGACCAGTTTTTGTTTCCTACCTGCATGGTGAATTGGAATCTTTCTCTTCCTCCTGCTCTCCTTTTTCTCTGATCTGTCTGTCGGGCTGAGGAGAAGCTGAGAGGCTCCCAAAGTTTCAGGGTTTCGTTGCAGCGTTGTTACTCTGCCCGAGGTTGCATGTGAATGGAGTGTTGCCTTTGACTTCCGTGTGGGCCTCCCTCCTGCCTTGGGAGGGAGCTGCCTCTGCCTAGCAATGGGCAGATAGCGAGGAGGAGGAGGCGAGGAAGTTGCCCTTCACCCTCGTTCAAAGGAGTGGCAAGCCCAGTACCGCCCAGCAGCGTGGGCAGGGAATCCTGTGGTGTCGGCCCTCGCAGCTCCTCTTGCCAACACGGGGAGAACCATGAGACCACTCCATCCTCATCCTCTGTGCCTATGCCTCTTGCTGTGTCCTGTGAATGTTCTCGAATGGGGCTGAAAGGAGGAGGGAAGGATTAGCACAAGTACTAGAAAGCATTAAACTATTTCTCACAAAAGGTGGGGGGAAAGAAGGGGGCACACTAAATCTCAGATGATCTTCATTCTCGGAGTTGAACCTTGGTGAACCTTGAGGTCCATGGAAAAGATGGGGTGGGAGCAGCACCAGCTTTGAGAAGAGTCAGGGAGGAACTTTTGAGCAGCCGAGACAGGGAAAAGAGGCACAGCACTCGTTTTCAGGTAAGCAGGAAGCATCTCCTCTGTGGTTTCTCCACTTGAATGCAGCCCTCTTCCTCCCTACCTTGGCCACTGGCACACTGTGCTCTGCTCCACTTCCATTTCCCCATCTGGCCTTCAGAAAGCACAGGGAAAATTTGGCTTCCTGGAAGAGCCAGTACATCTTTTTTGTCACATCTCACTGGGAGCTGACGCTTCTTTCTTCCATACATAATAGCACTGTTGTGTGAAGGCATTAGGATCAGGTGTTAAAGGTTACAGGAACTTCTCTAAGTATTTTACAGCCCTTAAGAAAAAGTATTCCCTCCCTCATGGCTGAGGAGGGGAGCATCTAAGTGTGCCCTGAATGTTCCCCCAGGCCTCATAGGACTCCAGCCTCCCTGCTCCTTAACATCGCTTCTAGTAGATGGGATTAACCAGAGCATGAGTGCTTCAGCCTCTGCTTTCCTGATCGCATTTGTGTTGAGATGCTCACTGGAAATCACAACCAAATAACTGAGAGCTGTTTTTCTATGACCACAAAGGCTCACTTCATCCAGACCTCAGGCATGGAGCAGGCTTTAATTCTCTTCTTGCAAAAAGGACCAGACAAAAGGTTACGTATAAGCCTTGCCTGATAGCTCTCCCTATATCTGTTTTATGTCTGTTGTTTAATTTTCAGGCTAAGAGCTGTCTTTCCCCAGGAGGGTCAGTCATCCCTTGTAGCTGGAGGTTTTCCTCTGCTCTCTTGATGCATCACTGTGGGTAGCTCTTAAATAAAACTAGTCCTGGGGGGGGATCTGGTGCATTCTGTCAGGGAATGCAGCAGGCATTTCCACAGTGCTTTTCCCAGGCAAGCTAACGTTGCTCTGTGGCTTTGCCAAGTGCCGTAAGCAGGCTATGAATCAGACCTGCAATTATTATCTTTTTAAGAAGATCTTTCACTTTCTGAATTTCCTGCTGTGCTTAAAACCAAGGGCAAAGCGAGGGGAGGAGCGGGCAGACCTTTACCCTCCTAGAAGCGATCTGTAGGGCTGGCCAGGAGGGGAAAACCATCTCGATCACCGGCTGCTCTCCACGGGTGTGGGAGAACACGTGTGTGTTTACATGAGGAGAGAGTAAGCTCTTGTCAGATAGGATTGATTGTGCTTTCCACATCTCCCGACAGAATATCAAAGACCTTTGCAACTCTAGCACTGCTGGGTAGAAGGGACATGGGGTTGGGCTAGGTGTAGGTGGGACATGTGTCTCTACCTGCGCATCTGTTTCGTTCTCCTGCAAACTTTGCCAAGGAGGAGTGGGAGGACTTTGCTCTGTAGATAGGCTAGCTAATTGAACACAGGCAACAGCTGCTTCCAGCAACAGTCCCAAAACTCAGAGGCTTTACTAGTGGGGAAGGGGAGCCTGTGCTTGCAGACTGGCCTTTTGTCCAAGGTATCTGACCTTGCATAGCACTTAGAAGAAACAATGAACTTTTTCTCCTTCAGTTCAGAAGGGGTTTGGCTTTGCCTAGGCAGGATCTAGCTGCTTTTGCAGGGAGGCAGGTGACCAAATTGACAGTGCTCTTGTTTCAGAGCTTTCCTGCTCGCACAACCATCCTGCGATGCACTGCCTTGGATTTTATTGCTACTGGGGGAATGGTACGGAGGACAGCAGCATGGGGAACTAGGATTAAGGAGGGAGAGGTTGAACCTTCCGGTGCATGATGAACAATCTGCTTAAGACACGAGGTGTTGTGGATCTGCCTGTTTGTTGAGGGATTGTAAGAGCACAAATGCATTGTAAGCAGCTGGAATTATTTAAGATATTATCACCCTCAAATGTTTATTGCTGCTGGGGCTGGCCATGCGGTTGCATCCTAATCTGCTGTGGTATCGCACCAGTCCAGTGCGCTCCAATCACTTTGGGCAGTGGTTTGACCTGCGCCAAGCACTGCACTGGTAATTTCCATCTGAGAAGCAGTAATGAGCAGCTGAAGGCTTTTATGTATTGAACTACTTCAAGAAGATAGAGGCTGTCTGTCTACAGCTTGCCTTGCATGATGCAATCCCCAGCGCCTTGGATTTGAAGGGTATTGCCTTCCTGGGTCTGACTGGAAGGATGCAAAAGAAGAAAGATCCTTCAAAAGAGATGTTCCAGGTGTTTTTCAGTGTCAAACTGGTAACTCTTTTTTGCTGTGTTTTCCTGAAGCTGCTCCGTGCCACAGATGGGAAGCGGAGATTCTTCACCCTACGCAGCTATGCTGTTTGCACAGCAGAGGTGGCAGCCGTCTGTTCAGCTTCATGCGACATCCCAGCGCCGGACAGAACCTACAATTGCAAATGTTTGCAGCTCTGTTTGTGCCTGGCTGGCTGCTGCCATCGTGCGGCCACCTGCTCCATGCACACCCACACAGGCGGTTCCCCTCCCTCCGCGCCTCCTCGTGTCTGCCAAAACGAGAGCGGGAGCAGAAGTGGTTAAATGGTGTTTACGGGGCTGGACGGCACGCTCTGGGGCACCCGAAGCTGCAGTGCAGCCTGGCGGGGATCGCTTCTCTCTAAGTAATGCAAGTGAGCACGCTTAAACTTTAACCGTTTCCCTTCCTTAGCGCTCGCCCCGCCTCCTCAGGCGGCGCGGTTACCCCGGCAACGGCAGACGCCCGCCCTCCCTTCCCGCCTTCCCCGGGGCGCCCTCCGCGCCTGCGCACTTCCGTCCCTGCGTTGGGTCGCGCGTCGCGGCGCGCCGCCCACCTCTCCGCTCCGCGAGCGCGGGGTCGTTCCGCGGCCGCTGCGGCCATGAGGCGCGGCGAGCGCCGAGGCCCCGCCGGGCCGCTGGGTAAGGCCGCCCTGGAGGAGCAGCACCAGCAGCCCAACGGCGGCTCCCCGCCGCCCGGCCCCGAGAGGGACGGCCCCGCGCTCGGCCTCCGCCGCAGCACCGAGTCTGAGGTCTACGACGACGGCACCAACACGTTCTTCTGGTGAGTGCCGCCAGCCCAGGCCTCCGGCCCCCGCACCCTGCGGGGCCGTGCCCTCAGCCTCCGGGTTCGGCGCGCCCCGAGGGGCAGCGGGACCGCCTTTCTCCGCCGCGGGGTGAGCCCCGAGGTGCTGTGGCACACCCCGCCTGGCTGCAGCGTGCTGCCGGCGCTCGGCTGCCTCCCTCCTCCCTCAGTCTCGGTCCTTTCCATCCCCGTTGTTTCCTATAATCTGTAACGTGAGCTTCACGCAGGAGCGTGGCTCGCTCTGTCCCCAGCTGGCAGCGAAGCCCCTTGCCTGCAACACGAGCTGGGGGCCGTGCGCTCTGCCTGCGGCTCGACCCTGATGCGCAGCGGGAGGAGGACGCTTGGCTCTGGCCCTGCCAATCTGAGCGGCAGCGGGGCCGGGGGTGTGAGTGCTGAGCGAGGTATTTCTGCCAACACGAGCTGCGAGGAGGCACTGAGATCCCGCTGGGTTGCCGGGAGGTCTCCTCGGAAGCATTTGGAGCGGCTGTTGTGCTCTCAAGGGCATAACTTCCCTGGGCCCCATGTAGGCTGAGCGAATGACCGAGTGGTGCCTTCTTATAAATGGAAAATGGGTAAAACCGATGCTTTCTTACTCTCTTCTTCATGTGGTTCTTGCCAGGTGTCTTGCGATGCCTTACAAGCAGCATGTGTTTGAATCCAAACTGTTTGGGTTGTGTAACCTCCCCTTCTTGCACCTTTCCGTGTAGGTAGCACATAGTCTGCTGCTCGTGCAGGGTTGGCGACCTAAACTGCTGTCACTGCAGCTTGTTTGTGAGGGTGAATTGTGCCTTTGGAAGCACAAATGTGCCACCCTTCTTTAAGGCTTCCCCTTTGCCGCTTCCTTCCAGGAGGACGGTACAGGCAAGCATGTGAGTGTGTTATAGGACGGTTCCTTAACTTCCATATTTTCAAGTGCTTTATTGCCCAGTAGTGTTTGTTGCATGCGCTGACATCAAGGTTTGTAAGTGCTTGTAAAAGTTTGAAGCTTTTTCCTTCTGTTTCTTCTGACCTGCACATGATGGTGTTGCGTGTTTGCAGGTCTTTTACCAAAGGATAGGCTCAATTTTTTTATTGTGTGCAACATAGATCAGGGAGAGGAGCTGCTTGCTTCCCACGGCCCTCATCACTGCTCTTGTGCTGTTAGAGGTGGGCAAGTGGGGTAGGGGCTCCCTGTCTTTGCTCACATGTGTTACATAGAAAGAGCCTTTCCTCGTTGAAGTTAAAGATGAGGTTACTGTCGTGGCCTGCTCAGTTTGGAAAGATTCAGGACTGAAGTAGTTTGACTTGCAAAGGTAACTTTACTGCTACAAATGCAGCCCACTTTTGGAAAGGTGCTTGGTTTTAGCTGCCTGATCTTGTTAAACCTTGCAATACAAATTAGGTGCTGTGTAATGTCTTCTCATTTGGGCTTGATAACCTTAAACTAGAGGATACTGTAGTTTAATTACGAGGTGGGAACCTGCTTGTGGTTGGGATGCAAAGCTGGAACAGAGGAGCTGAGGATCTTCTTGCTGGGGAGCAGGAAAGTTCAACGAGCTAATTGATTTATCTCCTCTACATAATAAATGTTGGCTGCAGCAACGTTTCTTGAAGGAGAAAACTTCCTCCCCCGCTTCTAGCAGCCAGTGAAAGGAGGTGGAAGTATGGAGTTCAGTCTTCTTATGGATTGTGGGTGGGCCTTGGATGCTCCTTGATTACCCATTTGGGAATATCTGGTTAGATCTTGGGTATGATGTTCTCCTAAAGTTTCTTCTTGATGCAGAAAGCACAGAAATTGCAGCTAAGGAGAAGGAAGGCTGTAGATTCCTCTGCCTGGCTGTGTCTCATTTCCTTCTGTATGGAAAATATGAAGAGAAATCTTTCCTGGTGGCTGGCAGGCACACGGACAACTCTGTGCAAAGGAGGGTTTGTGTGCATACCAACCTCTTCTGGAAATACCAGCACTGGTATTCAAAACAAACTATTACTCAGTTCTTGTCTCTAAAAAAGTGAACTTCTGTATTTGCTGAGCTGCTTTTCTGATTCTCTGCTTGCTCAGATACCGAGTTCGATCGCAGTGTTTAAACAGAGGGGTTTTGTGTGAGGCTGCTGCTGTGCAGCTCAGCCTTTTTTCCTAATATTTAGGAATGCCCTGGCAGTGCCCAGTTGCTAGAACATGCAGGATTGCATGTTGTGCAATCTGACCAGGTCATGATAGTCTGCTGGCTGCATTGACTCCTCTGGCAGCACAGGGCAGGTGTTGCTAGAATGGCATTACCCTTTTGAAAGGGAAGCATTGCGTAGTTGTGCAATAAGCAGAAGGAAAACCTTCCTGCAGAGATCTCATGTGTTGTCCAGGTCTGGAGCCCCCAGTGCAGGAAGGACAGAGAGCTGCTGGAGAGGGTCCAGAGTGGGCCACAAAGATGATCAGGGGGCTGGAGCACCTCCCTTATGAAGACAGGCTGAGGGAGCTGGGCTTGTTCAGCCTGGAGAAAAGAAGGCTGCAGGGTGACCTCATTGCAGCCTTTCAGTATCTAAAGGGAGCCTATAAACAGGAGGGGAGTCAACTCTTTGAAAGGGTAGATAACAGCAGGACAAGGGGAAATGGTTTGGAGTTGAGGGAGGGAAGATTGAGGTTGGATGTCAGGGGGAAGTTCTTTACTCAGAGAGTGGTGAGGTGCTGGAACAGCTGCCCAGAGAGGCTGTGGATGCCCCGTCCATCCCTGGAGGTGTT